>JABASI010006845.1:0-10421 GCA_019776505.1 Tomocerus nigrus
GTAATGAAACGTGAATGGCCAGAGAATGCATCGAATTTGGAGATACTGTTCTGAAAGAGGAAGATCAAAGAAGAAATCTTCACGTCCGTTCACGCTTTATACTTATTCAGTTGTGCTTGGGACGAGTCTGGTAGTATTTAGTAGGGCTTAGTCTGTCACGTCACGCAATTTTTCACTTGCTCGACATATGCAGAATTCGTATTAGCTACGTGTACAAAAGGAACTTACTTGGAACATGCATGTACTGCATTCTATTAGTATGTACAGCATCCAATTCACACTTATTAAATCAATTCAACTCCACTTTGCTCCGTGCCAAGTGCTGGCTGCGTGTGTACATGGCAAGTGAATGCCTCACGGAAGCAGGAATCTGGATCTTGTGAATAAAACTGAAGAGGAAGAGATGCATGAAGGATAGATTGGAAAGGCTATAAAGAGTTCATCGAATGAGAATGCAAATTCAAGTCAAATTGAATGGCTCTTTGTATTGTAGTGTAGTGGATTGGGTAGGAAAGAAACGAGAGACTGCATAAATAGAAGGAGATGACGATCTCTCTCGTAGATTTTTCTGCAAATTTATTTTTAGTATGCATGTAAGTGCTAGTGCGAAGAGCTAATGAAATATTCCGTCTCAACTTTCTCTAGACTCAGCCTACGTAAGTTAAGTAAGTATGTGTGCTGTGTGCCGTGAGCTATAATCCTCCATTTCAGATTACATTAAGTAAAAGTCTAGTAGAGTTTACTACAATAGCTGTTTACCAGCGCAACGTCTCTTTCTCCTTCAGAAAATCTATTCTGATCTCTAATTTTATAAAAGCTGAATAATTTCTCCGCTTTACTACACTGCACTGTACAGGGGCTATATTATTATATTTACGATTCTTGAGTCGAGACAAGCTGAGTCAGCCATTGGACTCATTTATTTGTAAATACGTGAAGAGAAAGAAGTGTGAGCTTTTCCTTTCATTCCTTTCACTGCCTCTCTCCAATAAGTCAATTGAATTTCATTAAAATGAGATATGCGCAGGCAATGTAAACCAATTATATTTATGAGAGGTGATTTATGTTATCGTCTCCTGTGTGCAACTTCTTCCTATCTCTCTCTCAAGAATTCACCTCATTTCGATTTTCATTTATGCTGAGCAAGGAGGAAGCGTCTGCCTTTATTATTTATAACATTGTGGTAAGACTTGGTTTTCGGGGCAAATAAGCAATAAAAGCACTGCGTAAAGTATAAGTGTACGGCTTTTGCAGATCGTGTGTTGCGCATCTACACATTGCCGGAGAATTACTTATAGCCAAACATTTGTAAAAGTGTAAGCATGTTCACAATGCAAGTCACTGAATTCTGAAGATATTCTTCCACTGCATAAATTATTACGCTGCTTTGACTGTCTCCCTACTGCATTGTACTACCTATAGGTATACACGTATATCTATTAGTTTTTCACAGTTACAATAAGTATGCCAGAAACCATCTTAGTTTTAACACAAGAAATCATAGATAGACATTGTGCTACTAATCTAAAATATATTCTATGGTATGTCTATACAAGCTACTTTTTGTGGGATTTAAAAAGTATTATATTTTCAAAGTGTAGACTAAGCTTGATTTAAAAGGGAACAGTGTAGTCGGCGTTCTGTACCTTAGCGATAAACCTTCATTCCAGTCATTGCAGAAGTATCCCAACACCTCATGATGGTCATGATAGCTGTAGTAAAGTGTACATTGTATAGATGCCATTCAGGAAACTTCTATCAAGTCAAACTAACAGTAAAACAACGAAATGAGTTTTCCCAGCAGCCATGTAAGAGTGAAGAAGAAAAATAATCTTCACTGAGAATAGTAAAGAATGAAACAACCCCAATCTACAATCAACAATGACATCCAAAGGAGCAAAGAAAAGAGCGCAAACATCCTACACAGCAGCCAGTAGAGCAAAAGCAAAAAAACTCATTTTAAATCGAAATAAAAGTGTAAGAGAGAAAGCAAGTTGAAAATTCCCTTGAATCATGCAACGTACCACCATTACAACTATAGATACCCAGTGTGAGTGTCAGTCTGTATAAGTTGCTATATATTTTTTCTTTGGGTGTTTTTATATCCCTATCTTACTATCTTGTGAAAAGAAACGAAACTTATGTTTTCATTTTGTAGGTAAAAAGCAGACAAAAAGTTCCGGGACATTCATAACGTGTATATATGTAAGGACTGTGGTACTTTGCTGAAGTTAGTGCTTCTTATTGTTAGCCAACTATTTACTCATAGAGTCAGTCAGTGAGTATAAAATAGAAAGTATATACGAGGATCTGGCAGTAACAAGTTGAGTATATTTTTGGAAGTCAGTAGAAGTGAATTTATGTACATATGTATTTGTAAGAACTTTTGAAGCTTTTGAAAGATAGACAAGCGAATGTAGAAAACTAAAGCTAGAAAATCTACACCAGAGCGAGGATGAAGGGAAAGCTACTAAATTGGAAATCTTGTCTTTTCCTTTCATTTCTCTCTGCTCTTCTCTTGCGGTGAGGACATCCTCAAGCCAAAAACAGGAGCGAGAGAGTCAAGCTATCTCTTTATTTTACTTTACATTACGGATAACTCATCTCACAAACGCAGAATCAACTCAAACCTATAAAGAATACTATAGCTTCAAAATATCAAAGCCATAAGTAAGAGCCTATGTAGTTAAGGTGACCTTATCCCGAATTTCGGAGAGTCGTCCCAACTTTTAGCCTGTGGAAGGGCTTCTTCTGCCTCAACAGCAAAGTAGTATAGATCACCCTCGATGACGTTGCGATCTTTTTTGTCCAAAAGCTAGGAATATTGTCACATTATGCTCGGGGCTTCTATAGAAGGGTTCTTCACTTTCTAGGCTCCGTAACTTCAAGGTAAGTAATATTTAATTTTTCATTCATTCTATGGTAATTTAAAGTTGATTTTTATAATTTTCAAGATATCCAACTGCTTCTTAGAGAACAATTTATTATACTACCCGTATAACATTTTAAGCTGTTTAAACCAAGTAACTTTACTTCGTTACCCTGTATACATAAATTCTTGTCGAAAAAGGAGAAATTCTCATTCTTTTGGTGTGATTTTTCTGACCAGGAAAGCGTCCAGATTTTCGAGTTCTTGAAAATAGTCACCTTAAGCCTAGTCTCTATTCTCTATACTGCACCGTCGAGTACCTACCTACATAACTGACTCGAGTTCTGTATTTTTGACTATCTTCCATTACATTGCATTGTGGTGCTAGCGATATATTTAGATAGTTAAGTTGCCCATTTTCAGATTGATTTCTAGTTCTGCTATCCAAGGATGACGGAAGAATAGTAATCCGGGTGAAACTGTTACAATGAAATACATAGTGCCTATGTTTGTAGAATAACACACGTTCATTTCCTCGTAGCACACTTCAGTTTTTATTTTTTTCATTCTACGAATTTCATTATAGCCGGCATAAAGCGAAGTCTTGTGCTCTTATTTGTAAAAGCTTGGATTGATTTTCTTCCTGTTAGTTAAATAGAGCGAAAAATCTTTTAGAAATACACGACATTTGGGAAATAGGTAGGAAACATTTCGATTTGTATGTACTTTGTACTTATTCTACTAAAACTACTGCAACATAATACAGTAATGGAAAATGGTACCAATATTTACTTTTTCGTTGAAAAATAGTCTGATTTCAATCATCTACTTCTATCTTGGAAATGAAATAAGTAAGAGGGCTAACAAAATAAACAGAATTGTCTTGCAAATGTAGTGGCTGAAAACGTTTTACCAATTTCATTTCGAATTGCAAGTCTTCCCTTCACGTTCGGAATAGAATGGCAGACAACCTTTTCGGTCGTAGCAGATTTTCAAGCAGCACTTCAAAAAGTAGGAGCCGAAAATATACGTTTTAGCTAAACATAATAATATTATATCTTGACATCCAAAGGGCAAATTAGATAGGTACATATATAAATAATCTTTGATATAATTTACCTTTCCGGGTTAAATTGTATCTTCTCCGTGAATAATATTTATTCTCTAAAAATGCACACTGACGACGTATATTGGTGAAAGGTTTTACGCACCCAGGTTATATTTGTATATCCCAGCATGCTTTTCTAGCACACGCACAGTGCTATGGTGTGTTATGAGTGAGAAAGATCGTAAACAACTCCATTGCTCAGTTTAAAATAATACAATAATTAAAATTAATGGCATATTATGAGGAACGTACAAGGTTTTTTAGTCTTGATTATTTGCAGATAGGGATGAAGTGCTAAAGATATTTTGTATTCTGTCAATAAGTACGTGTGTAGTGAACAAAGTCACACAATTTTATAAGGTCAAATAGAAAGTTTTGCAATGATTCTCTATTTCATAAGTTTGGCATAAAGTTTGCCATTCACAATTTGTTCCACTTGTTTACCCCCAACGAGGGTATGTACTATCTGTTCTACTTATGTACTTATATTCATGATTATACCTGCAGTAGTCACATGAAGTTTGTTGGCTAATGGCTAATCCAAGAGCTAGGTATACAAATAATATTAAAAATGTGGATAGTTCAGCAATTCTTATTCCGCTTGATGAAAATACAGTATAATGTAAACTTATTCATTGAAATAGAAATTTTTGCGTCTGTCGGAAAGAACAAGGCCGACACGGGTGGCTTTAATTGCTTTTAGTTCGATCACCGTCATATTGATATACGTATATGGTAGAAAACATAACCAGTTTGAGTGGGGGGTAAAAAAATTCACCGTGCGGTTTGTCCAGTAGCGGTCACCAAAAGTCACTACCCGGTACCATGACCTTCTTTCATTATTAACCGATATCGGCCATATTGAAATATGTGTTAGATGACACTAATACAAGCAACTTTTATTACGGGTCAAAACCGGATTCGCTGTTCCGTTTGTCTACCACAGGTCACTGAAATCCGCAAAAGTGGTCGTTTTCCCTGCTCTATTACCGAGTGATTGGGACCGATATCGGTTAATAATGAAAGAAGGTCATGGTACCGGGTAGTGACTTTTGGTGACCGCTACTGGACAAACCGCAGGGTGAAATGTTTTTACCCCCTACTCAAACTTGACCCTGGCTATGCCTTCTACCATATACGTATATCAATATGGCGGTAATCGAACTATAAGCAATTAAAGCCGCCCGTATCGGCCTTGTTCTTTCGTGGAGATGTGAATGAAACAAGGACGCCCTGTGTGAAGCCATCTATTTTCCATATCCGCTTCCTCTCCCTTCATTTGAATACGCTCTACAGCATTTCTGTTAACATCCTGCAAATATGCATAGAAACTATAGACACTTCTCTTGGCTCAAAGTCACAGTTATAGTATCATACATGTTTACTTATCTAAGAGAGAGCATTTTTGGGGACACAATGACTACGCTGTTGTTTATTTTTGTCTATTTCCTATAATGCTCTCGAAAGATGATGAATGAGTGGAGAGATTCTTAGCAAGATGTTCAACTTTTACTAATGAACTACGACTGGGTCATTTTGTAAGTATTGCAAGTTTTCGCTACGCATATATATGTAGAGAAAAATAAAACATTGTTGTATTTTCCCCGGTTATGTAGTTTAATGCATTAGCTGTGCACATTTCCTTGTGAGGACGGGGATAGAAATAGAAACTGAGAGACGCAACGCTTCGTCTCGTGTAGAAGAAGACGTGTGCAGAATTTAATACGTCTCGAGAAACAGTCTGGGTGTTTGTAATAAAAACGGAGTAAGCGAACATATTGTTCCATTGTGCACAGGCTGATGATACTACTTCTCGTTCCTCCTCGGATAGCATATTGAGCAATAATAATATCACTGCACAGTCAGTCTATCCATGCAAACGACTACTACCATAGTAGACCGCATTCTACTCATAACTCTCTTCAACGGAGTTGATCCCCTAAATGTTCCTCTAAAGGCACAACAACTTAACATATGGAATTCCACACAAATATTATATGTATGTAATAATGGATAAACTTTTTCTAGTTCATTTCCTTCCAGTAACTCTTCATACTTGAATATTGTAGTATAAACATAATAGAATTAAAGCTATAGAGGTATAACTCACAGATAGGTCACAATATTTCACAATCTGTCTTAAAAATTAGTGAACTCTCTCTCAGACAGAGACACTCACCTTAAAAGTTTAATTTGAGGGTAACATACTGTTGTAAGACACGTAGGAAGAGGTAGTTTACAATTTATAGCCAGTAATACAATAAAAGAGGATTATACCACTTTCCATTTATTTGACTATGCACGAAGATAAAGAGATCACAAATCATGCTCATGCAACTTTTTCTAAAGATATAGCAAAGCAGATAACATCAAGATAACTATACACACAATTCCGAACACAAAATATAATTTTACTGAACTGCAAATAACTAAATACTGTAGCATTGATTAGTAAAATTCTATTTTTATGCTCACATTTGTCGCAAGCTGATCACAAGATAAGGCTTGAATCTGATAGGTATATAATCGATAACGAATTTTGTATTGCAACTGTTGAAGAACTAACTGAAACTCTGTCTAGAGCGATAGCTACTTTTTGTTGCCTTTATTCAACGAATATTAGAATTCTTAGCACTTCCGTCCTAGAAAAGTGAGTTTTCTTGTAAGTTTAATGTATTGAATAGTACACACATACATATTTATGGGTCTACACTATTTGTAACAATACACGGACTACAGTTGCTATTCATTGAGCTGGGATATTGTATTGGGATTTGGTTTGGTTCTCAATGACGAACTAGAAGAAGAAAGGAGGTCAGTTTATGAAAAATTGTGGTTCTCTTGCCACATTATACCTATGGACGTAAGTTTTATGTCATGTGCTAACCATAGCATAGTTCTCTCACCATGATAAAAAAGATATATTATAGGCAGGCAGTTTTCGGGAATTGACATGACTCTTGATTAATGTTTCAGTTCTATGTATACGCATAGAAACTAGAACGCACAACAGTAACTACATACTACCAGGCTCAACAAATTCTGCTGTAAAGTACATTCACTGAACTAGAAGAGACGATAGTAATACTGATAATGATAGTCCTTTAGGGAAAACGAAAGTGAAGATGCCTGGCGGATTTTGTCCTTTAAATTGAAAATGCGATTGGGAAGAACTCTTCACCACCAGAGGCAGACATTTTTTATTTTAAGTGAAAACCATCTCGTTTTACCCGGTGGATTAGTCCCCCGCGCAAATAAGACATGAGTAACCGTGGGCATTTGGATATCCAAGTTTCGAATTCATTTTTAAAATACGAAACTGTTCGGGTTGTTATACTCCTACGTATCAGTTACATCAATATTGTTGTTTAGAAAAAGAATGTAGAAGATATTTTCGACACTCAGCAAAGGCACGAAGTACATTTTGGCTGCAACCCGAACTCACGACTGACCAACAGTTTTATTTTATTGATTTTTCCGACATTTCAAGTCGTTATTGCCCATGTCTCATTTTTCAAACAGCAGATTCAATTAGGTGCATCTCATATACTCGTAGTAAGTAAGTAACGTATTATGTCATGTCCTTCCGTTGACTCTTCAACTACCTAACTTCAATTTGTTCTCGTCTGGGATTTGTTAGGGTAGTGTCAAGTATCAGCACAGTAATTGAGCTCACACGTTCGGACTGAAGAGTTTCACACTATTAGGAACACAAATACCAGTTAGGTAAGTATATTAGGAAAGGAATGGGATTTGAACCCGTTATGGGCATGGGCAGCAGTATACCAATTTGTAGATGTACCTACATAAATCATTATAATTCAAGATGTACCTTACAAATGTCAATTCTAATTAAACAGCCGTGCCGTAGTCAATAATAGTTTAGCATTGACCTCGATTTTTGTGCCGATTCTTACCTTTTATATTGCACTTCACACTGTGTTGAAAATGTCATGATTACTAGTAGCAGCGGATCAGTAGGATAATTTATTTGGAATGTACTGCTATTGCTACTCATTGCGAGCTTTTTCTTTCTCTAGCCTTTCGCTTCATTCGATATTACGTCACTGCTGAAATTTATAGATGATAGCAAGCACGTTTCAATTTGTGATGTTGCAGGATGGGCATCAAAGGCAAGTAAGAAGACATCTTTCATGTACGATACCCTATTGTCACCGCATCACCAGGCTGCTCCAGTTTCATTAGAGGCGCAGCCACTAGTTAAAATAGATCTCTGTACCTTAGTTCATTGTACTGTCTGTAGAGCATACGTACTTAAATGCGGAGACAGCGTATTTTCTTCTGTTTATTTTCTATTGTGATCAAGGCTCAGAGTGAAGCAGGACAGCGGAGATGAAGATCTTACAAAGGGAGGCTGCAGTGCAGTAGGCACCTCAGTCTTATATTAGTGAATATTTATGTGTTCAGCTGGAAGAGGAAAGGGAGAGACGTATTTATCTTGTATTTCGGTCAGTCTAACAAAGTTTCCACTCGTCCTGCTTCAGATAAAACGAAATTAAAGTGGATTGTATCCGTCTGGCTGATGAGCGGAGAAGAATGCATGAGGAGAGTTGAGAGAAAGGGACTGATTGTGATCGCTATTCTGCCATGCGGATACTTTAACGAAGTCCTACTTACAAACAACTGACTACTACGCACTCACTTATCCCTCTTTCTCCTACTCCACTTTCACATTGTTATTTCTTCCTTTCCTCTCTCTTTCTCTCTCTCTGTCTCTCTGGCTTCTTGACTTCAAATAAATCCCTTTTTCTTGCATACAATGTTCAAAAGCTACCTTTAATAATGTTACAGAATTTCCAACTGTTGGCCTTGTCCTGTCCATTCCTCTTCTTACCTAGGTATACCGTATTAATTATATTCACAGAAACTACAGTTCTAATGTGAATGTGCAACGTGATTTACTACAGTAGTCTGCGAGACTCACTTCCCTGCGCCAAATTCCTTTCACATGCAACTTCTCCTGAAATACTAGAGCTACGTAGGTGAAGTGGAATTTTGTTCTATTACTACACTTGATGCCGACGAAGAGATTCACATTTACTACGTCGTGTTACATTTGATGTCTAGCATTTATTCGGGAAGATCATAAAATATATATTCTTCGATTTACAATGTCATGTCTGCACCTACTTACCTACCGATGCTTACATCTATCAAGTATGACTCTGAAATCAGAAAAGGGTGTGGCAGAAAATCATGCACATCGAATACAGAGATTTGTATATAACAAAGAGGAGTGACGCATTGTATATCCACTATTATATGCATAGGTAAAGTCTAAACATTTAGTTAATATGTGTAGTATGCAGATATCTTAGCCTACACTACTTCTGACTGTTCTGAGGGTACATACACCGACAGGCGACACGCACAATATTATGAAATGACAGTGCATGTAAATTAGGTACCTAACTCAAAAGCTACCAAGCTACGAAAGCTTCCAATGATTTTTAATAGGAAATAGCAAGTCACAGTATACCTAGAGGAAATATTTCCCGTCATACATGTGCTATCCAATTACTTGGCATTGGCAATTGTAATTGCTTCCCAAATCAATCAAACGAAACTGTCTTAATTTTATTAATGTAGGTTACTCTATATAATATAGCAATATTAAGTGATTACTGTGGAACGTATTTAGATATGGCGCAAACTCTTCAGCATTACTCTCAACTTTATTAATTTTACTTTTAGTCATCCTTCTTAGATTTAATTCATTACGCTCAGGATAGGTGAACAGAGAAAACACATTTTATATAAAAGTAAAACCGGTTGTAAGTGTAGAAAAGTTAAAAAATCAAAAATCTTGCACAAAAATTCACAAACCTCTACAGAAAATAAAATGAATTTTTGCAGAATACAGATAGATCCGTGTTAGTGTTACTTCACTAGAGATACCTAATCTTTAAAGAACTTTCAACCTGGGCTAGATACACCATGAAAATAAGTCCTTATCTGTGCATAAAAAGTAGCACTTGAGCACGAAAATAGATCTGGTAGTAGTATTTTGAAGGAAATGTCAGTTGTTCAATCGAACCGATTCAAGGAGTTCATGTTGATGGGAGAATAAAAATGGAAAGTCAAAACCAGCAGCTGACATTCTTAAGTGCGGTCCATTACATCAAGACAAGAAGCAGAAATTCATGTCTATCCTTTCATTTCGTGTCCTACAGCAGCGTGCTGTTTTCGGTCCTTTGTCTGATGTCGACTTTTTTTGGTGAAAACTCACAACTATATCTACCACCTGATAAATGGAAACTTGAGCTGATACACGCCATAGTGAGTATAGCCGTATTAGATAAGGCTCATCTACTAACCTGGTAAGATTTACCAGAGATTATTAAATGAATTACATCCTATAGAGCCTGCAAGTTTGGTACTATTAATTTTAATTAGATTAATAAATTCCCAGATACTAAATAT
>JABASI010006846.1:0-10421 GCA_019776505.1 Tomocerus nigrus
AACTTTTGGTCAGCGTAATAAGGCTTACAATACATCAACATTAAAGGCATTACATTCCCATGGGTAACTTTAATGGTGCCTCCTCCTTTAGGTTCTAAGACTGAAACGCTGCTAATATCCAAACGACATAAGAAAAATTGCAGTGTCTGATATAATTGTAGCAAAAAATATATAAATTCCATGTGCAATGCTTCGGTTAAATGCTAAAGATGTAATATATAGGGGTTTAGTAATCTTGAAAGCTGTATTTATTAAAGCCCTCACAATATTTATAATCTAAACCGTATATTATTTCTAAGCAAACATTAGCTGATTAAAAATACACAATATAATTGGAAGATTGGCTTGTTATTAAAGTTTTGCATGAGATTATTATCGCAAGATTGCTTGTGCCGTGGCCCGAACTTCCTATTCCAGATAAGGAAGTTCGTTAGTTAGCCTTATCCTTGGAATTGATGTAGCTTACACATGAGTTACTTTAGTGGACGTCAACAAAATTGTGGAGAAAGGATGGAGGAGAGGAAACTAATAGGGAGTCATTGTAGATAAACGGCAAAATGAGATGAGCTACGGTTGAGAACAGAGGCTACCCACATCGCACATCGCAGGAGGTTCCATCCACCAATCTTTCATATCACTTAGCATCTGCAGGGTTTGAACAAGCACCTAAGTGCTAGTATAAGTAAACTAAATATTTATAGATTTTCTTCTCTGGAATATCCACACCGGGCTCTAAAAGGCTAACAAAAAGCACAACGGAACGGGTAAGGAATCTGGAGAGTTTTACAATGGATCACTGTACTTTTTCAGATGCTCCATGCAAGTACATAGAGCAAAGATCAGACTGCTTTCTCCAGAAAGCTTTTGATGAAGCAGACATAGGAAGAAGTTATTAAATGAGCCGACGGCTATTTCTACATATATGCTCTGCTCACCGTACTTCCCTCGTCATCTCCTAACATTTCCTACCAACAAGAAATGTCTCTAGGTAACCTACCTACGTATTAGCATTAGGTATAGTAAGTATCTGTGAAGAGAAGGAATTCCTGGAAGCCAGAAACTGAGTACAAGAAGATAATAAGAGAAAATGAGAGTGCCGATGCCCGTAGCATCCGGCTAATACGTCAACCGGCTTAATTTCGTATTGTACTAACATCCGACTTTGTGCATGAGCACATTAGTCGTCGAGGACAGAGAGTTGAGTAGCTACTCATCCAATATCCTTCATCTCTCCTTCAGCGGTGATGGTGGTGATGACTGAAAAGAGAGAAATTTAGTCGGACGACTGACTGGCAGTGACAAAAACTTTTTCTGTTTGCAGACCAAGTGACAAAACTACACAAAGTGCACGTGAAGACAAACGATGGGAAACTATTCATTTAATTCATGAGAGGAAGCTAAAGTAAATGAATGGCGATTAGGGATTTAATCGTTTATTTGCCTGGATGGAGTTCTATGAGAGTAATTGGACTTAATTGACGGATAGGAAAGGAAAGGCAAGAGAATGTAATTAGTAGACTAATTTTAGAAGAGTAGTCTCTTGCTCTAGATACCAGATCTCTCCTACCTGACTCTCACTCACTCAGCCTAACCGAATTGTTTTCTTTTACTAGGAATCCTCGTCCCACGTTCTGCTGAACCCTGTCAGACCATTGTATTTCATTCCACATTTTACTGCTTCTTAAAACAGAGAAATTCGAAGCTTTAGTGCGCAGACAATAAATGTCAGATGACTAACTAAATATATAATCATTTCCTTACTATTTCATTATCCGAGCAGATATAACCATAGTGGGCTATCCATTCCCCTTATAGCACGTGTAATTACATTCAAGATTTTAATCCACTAACACCTAAGCGTTTGATGCTTACGTTAGGTACCAATACCAATAGCTCATCCAGTATATGTCTCTTGCAAGTAAACAATTAAACAATGGTGGCTGCATGTGTACGTGTACCTATTGTCATGTAAATGTAAAGTAGAATGAGATGATGCTACGACGATGCCTACCTGCCTACGACTACCATCAGTGTCATCAGTATTTATTCACTATTTTACGATGCTGCATTAAAAGCGGTTTCCTGGTTTTTGGAGGAATAGCCTCCTGAGTGCTGAAAGTTGTTGCAATTAACAATTGCATTGGAAACTTTAGAGACGTCGACGTCGGTTTGAACAAATACCAAAGTGAATTGGATTTCTGAGGAAATGAAAGCTTAGAAAGCTGATTATGTATGAATGGGAACGTATAGGTCTGTGGCGGGTAGAGATATTAGTGGACTTACTTGAGACTGAGGGAGTATCGATTGAACGCGGAGCTCTCACAGTTCCTGACAAGGAAGGAACCTTCTTTGGTGGCCCTCAGGATCGTCTCGGCCTCAGAGCGTGTGATGGCTCCATGGAACCAGTCCTGGGTCTCCAGTTCCACGGTGGGGTCGATTTCATAGTGGAACTGGCTGGTAGCACTGAAGTCGAGTTTCATGCGACAGCGATCGGGTCTGGGCAGTTGGGCTCTGTTCAGCTGGTGGGAGGAGCCGAGATAGTTGGCGAGGGAGGAGGAAGTGCATGGAAGCTCCTGATTTTTCCCCTGATCTGGGCGGCCGTGGAAATGGCGGGCGGCGGAGTGGGCCAAGGCTGCGTCCAGCTCGTTCTCGGGCTCCAGCTCCTCCTGCTGCCCCTCGTTCTCCTCGTAGCAGTCGAAATTGACGTTGAGACTGGCGTACTTGGCGTCCTGGAACTCGGAGTCGGAGTGTAGCCGGAGTTCGAGCTGTCCTCGACCCTGGTGGGCTGCGGCGGCGGCTGCGGCGGCCGAGTAGCACCCTCCCTCAGCAGTGGCGGAATGCACTCCCTGGAAGGAGACGGAGTCGGGCTCTCGTGCCCCGCCGAAGCTGTGGGCGTCCGAGTCGCGGTGTCCCGGGAAGTCGAGGGAGATGCCCGAGTCGGCGAGGAGGGCTAGTTTGCGGCGGAGTTTGGGCATCTCCCAGGGGACGTTGGTAAGTTCGGCGGCGCTCATGAGGCTCATCTTGGTCCACTGGTTGGGGACGGAGGAGCCGTGGATGTCCTTAGCGTCGAGCGTGTGCATGAGGGTGTTCGGCTCCAGGGGGCTCTTGTCGGAGATGGGGGACAGGAGTTTGGACTTGCCCTGCCCCCGGGCGCTGTGGCTGGAGCTGGAGTGGTGCGCGTTGGAGAAGCGGGAGAGGGCGAGCGGCTGGAGGTCCTCGCTCTTGGCCGAGTCGATGGACTCGAGGGAGCTGACGCTGTTGTCCTTCAGCATCATCATCAGGCGCTTGTCGCAGGGGGCGGGGATGTTGTGGGCGTAGCGTTTTAGCGGCAACGGCTCGGATAATGGCATCGTCTTGGGCGGGGCCGAAAGGCGTGGACTGTTCTGGTTGCTGCTGGAACTACTGCTGCTACTCGTGGCGTTGTGACAGTGCACAATCGGCTGGCAAAACAATATGGAGGGATCCGTTCTGTTTTTAGTGCTACTGCTGCTGCTCAGACTGCTGCTCGTCTGACTCCCGCTCGTGGTGTAGATGGTCGTCGTGGACGTGGAGGACACTTCGGGGCACGGCAGGATCAGGGACGACTTCAGAAAGCCCTCGCGCCGCGCATCGTCGTCTAGGCAACTCGACTCGATGGCCAGGAGCAAGGAATCCACGTCGGGCGACTGACTGGGGTGACTCGTTGACGGCAGGAAGGCTGTTTCATAGCGCTTGCGAGCCATAGGGGTCCCACTTCGACTCCGGCGGCTGCTACTCCGACTCCGGCTCCGGCAACTCTTCCGAACTGACGGGCATGGGGAGCAGTAGGTCGGCTCTTCCTTTATTGTGTCCGAGTAGTAGTACGGAGCGTTGTAGCTCTCCAGGATCTCATGGTACGACGGCTCCTCGCCCCCCTCATCCAATTCTTCACACTCCTCCGGGTTCACCGACTGCAATTGATCCAGAGGCTCCACGTAGTCATCACTCACGGGAACCTGCAAATACATCAAAAAACTCAATTCACACATCCACAACATCCCCCATCCATCAAATCATAATCTTCCTTCCATTTCCGAACAACTGTCCAGGATAATCATCATCTATTATCTATTGATACCTTCCCTTCGTTATTATGGATTGTTACTAGTACCAGTACCTACTCCTTACGTACATGGCATAAAAAATATTATTGCAAGTACCTACCACTACAATTTACGTATCTTTAGTAGAATATCTTATAGCTACTATTTATTATTTATTTATACTAGGAGAATTATGCCTGCTGGCTGCTTTGTAGTTTAGCTTCCTTTTCCTAATTAAGTTTCTTTATTAGTAGCATTTTAGGTTTTATGGCCTACGGAGCATTACTGTTAGCATTAGCTCAGTTAATTAAATGTGTCAGGCGTCTAAAAAGGAAAATAAAGAGTTTTATGATCAATCTCAAGAATTACGTGCAGTAAATTTAATTATGTAGAAAAGCTGACGTGGGCAGATAATTCCTCTGCCACTTTCTGACAAAGTAATCGTCATTTTGCTAAAATTGTCTTGTAGAAATAAGTAAGTGGACCTTGATACTTCGCTCTTTGTTTTTTACGGCCACTCTTCCCATGAGTCTCTCCCTCTTGACTCGATAGACTACATTTAGTGGCTTGAGTGAGTCTTTGAGCTGAACAAGGCTATCCGGAGTGCCGGACTAAGAAGAATGCATTTGTACGTCCTCTCGACTTTTTTTCTCGTATTTTAATTCTAGCTGAGCGTGTCAAAAGGACGTGACAAGGCAAGGCCCACACCCACACACCAAGCTCCACATTCAATACATATTCTATTAGTCTACATCTACACATCATTTAGGAGGATAGCCGACTACCTTCCTTCACTCTTCATTTTCATACTCACAAAACATTCAGCATCTCTGCAGGACTCGAAGGAACTTGACTCTGACTGACATAGGAAAATAGAATCTCAAGCACGTTGCCTTCTCTTGTCCTATCTGACTGACTCTTCTTGTGTAATATAATTTACAGTTCTACCTTTACCTACGCTACTCCTCATGCCCGCCGTATTTGTACTAAGTAGACGATTACTACATGAGCAGAAAAATACAACCTACACCTAACCATGGCTAGTAGGCCTGAAAAGTGGATATTAGGATATGATATCATAGGGACTATATAATATTATAGAAAAGGATATTATTGCATTACTTCTGTTACATTAGATCAACTTTGACTCTCCATTACTTACTAGTGGGAAATAAATCAACGTGAGGTGATAGAGAGAAGAGCGACTTGCCTAGGTATTCACTCTTCTTGTAATATTATTATGTAATGTGTAGTAGTAACTAGTAAGTCTTTCTTTGAATGTACTTTGCTAGAGCTACAGTCCAGTGAGTAGTATAAAAGCCTGCAAGGCTGACACGCTGGTATAGCCGAGCCCTTTTTACTAAATCAATTCACATCTCTTCTTTTACATCTCACTCACTAGTGCACAGCCACGTACAGCTCCCAATCTCACTCAATTCCACTTTTTCATCTTCACCTTCGCATTATTTCCAAGAGATACTAGTTTATTATACAATATATTACCGTAGCTATCAACTATAGCAGAGAAAAACTCGGAGATAAATTATTTTAAATCAAGTCAAGACTATTTCTTTCCAAGGAGCAGGAAGATGAAAAGCCTTCTATCACATCAGCTATTAAGGCTTACTTATCTGTGGCCTACTAAGTGCTTCGTATCAATATCCTTACATGGCTTCACATAATATTCTGTACACTGTGTGCATGTACATAGTATGTAAATATTATGTAGTTTCGTATACAGAAGAAGAATTTAGATAGACAAGAGAGCATGCAAGGACAAGTGGAGATATCTTTTTTGTGCTGCATTATAAATAGCGATAGAGTAAAAAGCATTTAACAAGAGAGTAACAGTAGAAATAACTGGAAAAGGTGGCCATGTATGAAAAGAGGAGTTGGATTAGAGACAGTGGATGAGAATGATGATGACATGATGAAAATCAATTATGCAGGGTAATGGAATATAGTCGCTCGGTCGGTGGACTGTGTGAACCTTCCTTCGTCAGTCCAAGAAGCTAACCGAATGGAAAGGAAACCACGTTTTGTCAGTCAACCTTCCTTGATTTTACTTGGCTCAATTATCGCAGTCAACTGTTTTGTCAGTGTAACCCAAGAACCTCACGATCACATCCCTAGCTTCACGGCTTCTCTCCTTATCTATCTTATTATTGTTGTCTGCCTAGTTTAGCTTTACTTAATGCGACAATGCGATCGTCTCTGTCTACTATTAGCCCTATCTGATATCTATCTAGTTTGTTTTGCCATATCAAGCGCTGAGACAATTAGAGCAACTTCTACTGCTTCACAATTCACCAATGAATGCTATCAACATGAAAACACAACTGAGCCTTTCACACACCCAATTCCCAATAAATACAAACAATCGCTAAAATATTCGTCATAATGGCTTTTTTATGCTGATCTAGCGAGACGGAGCACGAAGGAAATTGGAAATGAGTATCCCTCCATTCACAATCTGAATTGTGTCAATCTCAATCCCTTTCCTTGGCCTTTTAGCTCTAATTGCAATGGCTACGCTAGTTTTCCTTTAATGAGGTAATCTACAGACATTGTCTCGAGGCATCTGTTTCTTCCTTCGTAGCATGGCACTCCGTAATGAATGAAATAAATTGAGTGAGCGAAATGCCGTTGATAGACAGATCTCAGATTTGTCTTTCAGTTCAATGAACATGAAACCATAGCTAATTCAAATGCCTTTACAAAGAAAACACTGCTAATATGCTAATGTACTCCATGTAAACTTGCCCACACTTTGTTTTGTCTTTCAATTGCAGATCCATATCTTGTGCACATGTAGATGCCAACCGTGTGGAGCACACAATGGAACAGATTCACATTTCACACCGTTCACCCAATTATTATTCACAATAGCAAAGCCCTATTTAGACACTAACGATTAATATGACGAGCGATGGTGTCTAAGGTGTTTGCTTTGTTTACGCTTCTTCGTATTTATCATTTGGCACGTAGTAGGCCATGTGCAATTCCTCATCTCACAATTATAAACAACACATCAACAGCAGAGCTCTGCCAAATCCCATAATATTACTTTCTGATACATCCAGTGACAATGAAAAATAAATTCAACCATGCAGTCAGACCCAGACATCAAGTGTCACATGCATGAAGCTATTTTCTGCATTTGTAATTTGCTAATTCCTAGCTTGCACACAATCTCTACCTACTTAATAAAAGGAGTAATAACGGGAAATAATTCATAATTTGCAATCTGCTATGCTAAATGAAGTAATCTGTGAAAATGTTCCTGTAGTTGGTAGTTAATTAGTTACAGGGTTATTGCACCTGGAAACATTAATTGCTGGCCTAGCCCACCGTAATTATATACAATCTGTAGAGCTACACTGATTAACGTTAAAATATGTCAGACTATATTCACACGGCATGTGATACATAGAAACTATTATATTTTATAAAGGGAAATATTAAATATCCTGTAGATGTTGCCGAGAAACTAGAAAGAGAAATTGTAAGTTTTAATTGCCAAGAAATCTCGCCTTTGGAAAAATTTAGAGCAGTAAACCATTTCTTTGGGAAAAAATGAGGTAATGAAATATAAAATTAGTGTTAAATCCTTTGTTGCAACAGAAAATGTTGCTAGTTTTTATAATATGGACATTATTATGCAAGTACAATTGCAAATAACCTATAAAAAAGAGGCGAAACAGAAAACCTACAGTTTAGAAGAATCCAATTTGAGGCAAATAAGATGAATGGACTATAGTGTCAGTCAAGACGGTCAACGTCGACAACGTAGCGTTTACATTTAGAAAATCTTTGATGTATTCCTTAGTATGCATTTGACTGTCTATATCAGCCAGTAAAAGTATCAATAAAAAAACGTTGGAGTTGGACGTTAGAGGTTGCATGTCGTGACATGTTATGCCCATGGATAATAACTACAAATTGGATTGGCTTTGCCTTTGCCTATTTTTACTGCTATTATTACATGCCTGCTTTTCAATAAAGTACAGGTAGCCAAGAAATCACATAAAAACCTAAATACTATCCTGTAGACACATTATTACAAGCTATTACTACATACTTGACTGTCAGGTCGACTACTACACACTACAGACTACTACTAACTACCTTATACCAACTCCCATCTATTTTGATGGAAGAAATTGAATGAATGAAAACATGAGGATGGATAGCGATGCATTATAATTGAAGACTCCTTTTTGTCTTGCTTGCTTGCTTGCTGCACTGCACTGTACTACGCATCGTCAGAAGAAATACACAGTAGACACTTCTTTCTAACTTTGTTTGAAGTTTGTGAAATAAAGACAAAAGCGTAGCGTGATGTTCAATTATTTAACAAGAGACAAGATAAAAGAGTGAAACGAAGGCGAGAACGGGAAATTATTACAGAGCAATCAGCGAATAATGTTTTGTGACAATAAAATTACCTTATCAAATCAAATGATCAGGGCACTCCATAACTAGAAAAACGACTCAACGCTTAATATCGAACCAACACGCTCGACTTGACTATCACCAACCTGAACCAAACAAAACCAAAGCTGTCCAAATACTGTCCATCACCCCCCCCCAACTGTATACTCTATATTTTTTATCCATCTTGTTGCTTCATTGTCTCTTTATATAAATCTAGGTAGGTATCTACTTTTCTTCCCTGTACATGTCCGCGTTTCTAGCTTTCGATGATTTCCATTTTCTAATTTGCATCCTTACAATAAATCTTTACAGTTTCTAGACGTTTTTTGCAATACATTTAACAACTGTCTATTTTATTCATTCAATCACCGTGACGTGCAAAATGCAAACACAATAATCTGGTTAATGACTAAAAATAAGATTGAAAGAAGGCAGATAATATCGACGAGAATTGGAATCACAACAACTCTACAGACAGATCACGATTGCTTCTTTATTTTCACCATCAAGATATTAATAACAGGTGCAATAGAATTCCTACGATTTCTAAATGAAATTGGATTACTTCGATTTCTACTTATTAATGGCGTCTTATGTATTGATCTCCTAATGCTTACAAATTACATAGAGCTGATAAAACAGAATACGTATTTTTGTAAGTCATTCGTCATAATTCATTATTGTAACAATATAACCTCACATTTTATTTTCTACCAAATGTAAAGACTATTTTTGAGCTGATGGTGTGGAAAATTAACTCATGAATGATAAAAATGCATGGGCAAGTGTGAAAATGATATTCAAGGAAGTTGTGAACGGCAAAACGCTGCTAAAAATAATACAATTCTATTAATATCCAAGTAATGTTAAAGCCTTTAATTTGGTTTCAGTGAATAGCAACCATATATAGCAGGTATTATAATTGAATTTGCAACATTTCACTTTGCTTTTGTCTTGTTCTGTGCTATTGTGTGCGTCTGCCCATGTTTTGTCAATTAGCTACTTTAGGAAAATATCAGGGAAGTAAATAGAATGAGAGCTGAGTAAATGTAATAGGCTTTTAGCTGTTGGCTCTATTTATAATTGTCGTGCAATACACACAATAAGTATGGCCAGATAAAGTACAAAGGCAGGATTCTTTTGCTAGTGTTCTAATTTTGAATGCTCACGATTGTAGTGTAATTATCACAAGTTCTCTTTGTTGCAATAATAGCGCCGTATTACGTAGCAGCACAGCATTCCCACAACAACAGTCACAGAAATGTACCTACCTAATGTAGTTACCTATTTAAGCATCAGCACAGAAGCCATAGCGTTGATTGCATTATCAATAATAACTTTTCATTAGCTATATAAGTAGAATGGCACTAATAGCACTCCTTCTCCTCTCTTCACTAATAAAAGCGTGAAGAAAAAAAGTGCGTGGAATTGCCATATAAGTAGTTAGAGCCAATACATGAACAGTAAATCTAACTTGTTCCTTTGTCTGTTTATGTTTTTCAAAGTTTAGCAGACAAACTTTGATTAGATTAATCAACTAGACTTAGAAGAATTCAATTAAGCATTAATCCAATTCCCGTTTAATTCGCAGACTCACATGTCTCGTACTTACTAAAAGTTCTTACATTGCATTTATTTGAGCTGTACTGTATGGAATGGAGATAGAGACAGAATTTGCCAGAAGACTTCTTCTCACTTCGCTCTCACTCAGACAGCATTCAGTTGAGCATTAGTTTCATTTCAACGATATTGCCCAATGCTTGGCATAGCCGAAGAGCAGGCAGACGGAGTTTATAGGAAGATCTCCTTCCGACTATAGCTATACCTATAAATATAGCTAAATCACCAGGAATAGTAGTAGTAGTAGTCCAGCTGGGCTTTCAGAAATAGATTTTCCAGTTAAATTCTCCCTTGTATTTCTCT
>JABASI010006847.1:0-10421 GCA_019776505.1 Tomocerus nigrus
GAAAAGCTTTTTTCTGTACAAAAAAATTAGACGCGTATTTATTGTTCTTAATTTTATTTCCTTACAGTCAAACCAGACTACTACAAAATTCGTTTAAGGTATTTAATATAATGTAGGCATTTCATTGTCAAATATCTAATTGTTGAAGATCTGAAATGAAAATTGTGTGCATTTGAATTATTGAAACTTTTGTTGTTGTCCATTATGAATCCTTATTATAGAATCAGTACAGTACAGTTTTAAGTAAGTGTTGAAAATCATTAGCGTACTTATCAGATGTTTGAACTCTGAAGAAAATCGCTACCACACTTAACAGCTTTAGAATGGTCAATGGCCCGTGAAATTACAATAGGCTCTTATTTAGTCTTGTTCCTTTCAAGTTAACTCGAGACGAAATCAACAAACTGACTTGTAAGGATTCGTTTATGTAAACTGTTAAAGATTACTATTTGTCTGTATGTGTAATGACGCAGATAGATATTTACCTATGTACAAAGTTGTGAATAAGAAATGACATTTTTGACTAGAGAAAGTTTATGGTAGCTAAGATGGATAGAGAGAGAGAGAGAGGTGATGAATTTCGTAAGTTGTCTGGTTTGACTATTAAGATAAAAGATCGAACTGTTCAGTAGAGATGATGATGATGGTCAGACCACAGAAGAGTAGTGTAATTACTTAGCTACTTGTAATATAGAACTGACCGCTTGCTCGTTAATATTCCATTCATGTGTATTTATTCGCATCCATTGCTCAAAATTTTCGTAGGACAAGTTAGAAAATAGTCTTAGCAAAAGGAAGGAGCTAGAGAGAGATTGTATTTTCATTTCATTGTTAATGTAAGCTGACAGTATATGGTGATAATAGCAATGCTTTTGTTGTTATACGTTAAATTGCATTAGAAAAGAGATTTTTTGTCCCTTGGGTGTACATGTTACGTAGTTTATGTACATAGACTAACTGACTCAAACCAAAATAGTAGATAGCTTTACAAAGTTAATTTTGTGGCTCTATTTATAACTGTGAAGTGAATACATACATACGCACAGTAGCTTACGATTTACGCAAACAAAGTTGTAGTAGGCTTACAAACAAAGTTCCATGTGTATACTTATTAGTGGTAGAGATGTGAGATGCGAATTCCCTACAAAGGCAACTCAACTAACCTGAAATAGAATTGGAAGCAAAAACGATAATCGCATTATAAATCAGCGTGCCCTATGCATTCACCTCACATCTGCACATAAATGCTTTCAAATTGCCCACACGTGCTCTATTTAATGAATGGTATATTTGAGTCGTTAATTTGGCAATTGTTATAATTAACCTGACTACCTGTCTACGAACAAACATAATTGCATCAGCAGAACAACTGCAACATGAGCTTTTACCTCTCAAATTGTAAATTAGCCTCTAAATTACTTTTTTAACAAGATTCTAAAGATACCTCCATAGAGTTCATTACAGAGCAATTTTAATTATTACAGCAACTTTTCCCATTTTCATCTAAAAAAAGTCACTGTCATTTTTTGTGTTGTCGACAATGTACTAACCTCTTCTCGACTTTATGCAAATGTTGCGTAGAAAATTGAGAGCTTCATATAACTTAAGTCTACATTTGCTTTCGAATTTTTGTATAGCCATCTAAGCTAATATTTATATGAATATATCTAAAAAAAATACTGTCATTAATATTCACAGGAAAGGGACACAATGAATAATTTTTTACATTAGTCCAAGTCATAGCCGTTTTGCCCGTTTAATCCAAGACATGAACATTTGGATAGACACTTTGGATATCAAAGTGAAAGCGGCTTTTGATGATCTCAGCATGAATGTCAACTGAGCTACGATTGAATTAAGATTGGATATGGATTCACTTTAGTTACACACACATACACAAGTACATAATGGACTGTAGCAAGACAAGACACGACACAGTGTACTACTACAGACAGATGTGTATTCAAGATAAAAAGTGTCAGAGGGCTCGTATCTTTGTATTCTGTTTTATTTATTCTTATTCTTATTGTGCGAGGTGATTGTGATTGCTGTTTTTACGTCTCATAGTTCATCTCGTGTGAATGATCATACAATTGTTTGATTGTAAATTGTAATTGGGATTGGGATTGTGTACACTTGCAATGTATAGCTACATCATTCTATTATTGTAATAGAAAATGAAATAAATTCACGCACTCACGTATACAGTAGTAAAATTGGTTGTCTACAATAATAAATAAACACGCATACTGTAGTGATCGATAACTTCTTGATCCTTTCAATTCAATTCAGTGAATGGATTAAAATGTAATGTACACACATGAGAACATAAAATGAAATGGTTTCCTGCCTTGGGGTTAAGCGTTAAAATACTTCTATTGTCTGATGCTTAATATCGGCGTAGATAAAACTTGATATCCGTTGCTGGAGGAAATTTATACAAGGGTAGTAGCTAGTAAGTGTAGTAAGTTAATAGCGGTTTAACTCTATATATAATCGTCCCCAAAGGTACTTCGGTAATTTGGTTATGTAGAGAAAATTTATTATTTTCTATGTAGATATAGCTAAGTGATATTTAATAGTAGTTAGTACCATATACTATGTAGATTCCTGCCTATATATCTCCCAATTTTATTTATATAAGGGCTGGCTGTCCTTAATTTGAATTTGAGCCTTCTGAGTATAAATAGAATTTAGTCATAGACAGAGATGCATAATATATTTATTTATGTATACCAAGGGGAAGATATATACACAGTTTAAATTACAATAGTAAATGAGATTCCAACTGACTTGCACAACTAATTGGTTGGCATCTCGCTATTCACGGCAGTGCATGCGTATCGAAGTGAAGGTATGAGATTTCGGAGTAAACCCTCTCTGCAGACGACACTCACGCTCTGGATCAGTTTTCGGCTTCTTTAATCAAGTAATTCTGTTTCCTTAGGCGGAGACGTAAAATGGGAAGATATTGCTTCCGATTTGGAACGCTTGTCTTTTATTATGCACCTTTTTTGTGCTGTATAGTAGATACACGTAAAATACCAAGGTCTGAGTTGTTGTATGCTCAGACTCAACGTGTTGATGTGATGGTGTGAATTTTTCTCCAAATTTTTGGGTATTTTTTGTCGGCGGAAGTTTGGGATGTCAAGGTTAGTTAGGGAGCCATTAATAACAAAGAGTGGGACTCTACTGTGCGTTAACAGTAAAAGCACCCTGGATATTATGCACATAAAGTAGCTCTTTTTATACTCCACTAACTAATGCAATAAGTAGTAGTGATTTTATCATGCTTAGCTAGCTATGCAATAATCCAATCTAAAGGATTCAATATCAATGTACGGGAATCTTTTCTATCTGTTCATGTATTCAACTGAATTTGACTCAATTTGGTTTAGTTCTCACTTATCATGCATATGCGCTAGTAAAATCCCCGAGATTTATGATAATGGGGACTGGGGACGAACCCGATGCATGAATCTTCTTGTTATCCAATGACCCATGAATAATTTCTATGGATTTATGAGCCTTTTTCTTCCCTGCCTCTAGCATCTCTTTCCTTCACGTCTCAGAATCAGTCTCTTCTTTATACAACAGGAATTACAGGACCTACATAGCAACTCTAGCAGTATATGTAAAGAAAACAGAATTTAAATCCAAGGGACAAGGGCACCGCTGGCTGCCTTCATGTGAAAAGGGTATTCACTACTCGCTCAGCGCAGCGCACTTACAGCAAAGGCTAAGGGCACGACAGGAATTTTACTTCACTGTTATTACACTCATGGAAATTAATTTCCTGAATTTATTTCTCTATGCTATTTGTGTCCACAATTAGCGTTATGTAATAACCGGACTAACCTCAGGATGTGAGCACCAGCAGAACAGGAAATCATATTTGTGATACTAACATGTCAAGAACATACAAAACATTCTTTTTTCTTTAACTTTTTACACTCATTCATATTTTCTCTGTTAAACATGTAGAATGCAGATGCAAGTCATGGGTGTCACTTTTTCTCTGAACTTTGGTAATGCTTTTCGCTTTTCAAAACACACACATAGCAATGATGAGAATTCAGATTTCAGCTGATGGCCCATCAAAACTCAGTTTACGTATGATATCTGTATTTAAATATTAAAACATTTTCACATCACATAAGGACTACAGGAATATATAAATCGACATTAATTGCACCAAATAATATGAGTACCTAATATGATTAGTAACGTAAATATAAAATTCCCAAATAATTAGTATTGAATAGTATCAAGTTATGCGAGTTTCGATAATACAAGGATTCCAATTTTTCAACCTTGAGTGCATCAAATGTGATATTTCCTATCATTTATTTGGGAGAGAGTGAGAGAGTCAATGACAATTTGTAAAGAAGTATAGAATCTAATAAAAGTCGGAGTGAGCAGGGATCAAAAGAGAGGTAAATACATTGGGCACTGTGAGTAAAATAAAATAAATTGAGACACATTACAAAAGTTGAGATTGTAAAGCCGACGGTTAAGAAAAGTGGTAAATTATAGCATGTAATAGGACTCTTAATATTACAAAGGTGGTAGACAGTAGTTACTCCTTTGAGATGAACTGTCCTGTCCTGTCTTGTCAGAGTTGCTCTATGTTCGAATTATGAGAAGAAGCCGTAAGGTTTAAATGAAAGAAAAGTCAAGCCGAGCATTTGCTATTGTTAGCCTGCGTCTGTCTCAAAGTGAACTGCTCTGATCTTCCTCTCCTCCTGCTGAGCATTTACTTCTTTAGCTATAAGTTCTCTTCTGGAGTTTAAATTTAAATCTGTCCGTGCTATTCACAATAAAGGAAGAGGACAAGATGTGCATATATTTCATCTCAGCCTTTCTAACTAATACAATAACCTGTAATAACCATCAGAGGAAGCAGTTACTATCATGTATGATGTACGTACAGTCAAATCAACTGAATTCGAGTCAAAATCAACATGATTCATTGTATTATTACTAGCTCATTTAAAGAGTCAGATGTAAGTTAGGGCTGGACGAGAGCAGCCTCCTTGCCCTCTTTCTTCTTTACTTAAAATCTTGCTGCAGCTTAATTTTCTTTACAAAAAAGCTACAGACTTATACCTATACATTGTCTGCTAACTTAATGCTCTTCGTTTCGTTCGACCTAACAAACTCTGTCTAACAAGTTTCTTTTCTCTCTTAGAACTGTAAAGAAAAATTATGATGTATATGTCATGATTAATTTAAAAGATACTTTTTTATACTGTTTTGATCTATATTTGTAAGATGGAGTAGTACTGCTTAGTAGCAAACCACACAGGTTACATAAGCACAACCATGTGTTTACATTTATTGCTATATTTTATCATAACTTCAATTTCATATGCAGTATAAATGAGGTATAAATCAGCAAACATAAATATTATGTAAAACCGAAACAATATTAACGACATTAATACACAATTAGGTTTGGTTGAATAGAAAGTTGGGATATGACTTCAATACAATCAAAACAATAGCAATAAGACACATGAAACAAATGATAAGTATATAGGTACGTAGTACCTCAGATTATTGAACAGCTTACATGAGTTATAATATATATAGGTATATTTATAAATACATTTGCATTACATTTGACAATTGAGTCATTAATTCATTATAATATAAGAATCGCATTTTCTACTAGTTTCATCTTTGATAACTATTTCAGAAAATGAGTACACAGCAGAGAATTAACATTAATAATATTCCAACACAATGTTTCCACTCTAGATTTTGGTCGCTTTTATGCACACTGGTAAGTTACGGAACAGAATAATTTTATCTTGGTGCAAATATTGATAATTGATAAATGATAAGATAGCCCCATGAGCTGCTATTGCACTGTTTGTCATGCTAGCAGGTTACAAGCCCGCAGATCAGACCAGTAGTCAAACAGTCTACTAGTCCCAAGCCAAGTAGAATCCATTATTTTGAAATTTCCAGTTTGCTTCTAAATGTGCAAGGTCTTATGTAATAATTGCTGACTTGTAGACCATTACAGTACATTTTAATTCAATCGATCATTTTAAAGGAGACCCAATTTGGAAATCTCGTTTGGAATTCATAGGGACTGCTGATCTGTATCGTGTTGTACAACTAACATGGAGATAACTAACATGAGTTGACATCTTTTGTGAAACCACACCATATTGTGACATTATATGCAGATATTGTCACATAATTACCTAATTGATAATCACAAAAGATTTTTTTTTGATTATTAATTTTGACCAATGGTATTGTATTATGTGGACTCGGTAAATGTCTTGTTAGGTAATTTACTATATTTAAGTATTTAGGTAATTATTGCTGTTTGTTTTCCTGATTGCTTGTGAGATCTGGATCTTGTGGATCTTAGTGTGTAAGCAGAAAGCTAGTCCGTTCTTGGGTTTAGTAAAAAGTCATGCTTTCCTATAGCTATGGAGCAAGAGCATCAGGTAATTCATTTTCGTTACAAGAACCCTCTACACTTATAATATTATATACACTACGAGTAGGACCAAAGACGAGGTAAGCATTTCAAAGGAAATGACATTTTGCAGTGTTATTCGTGCAGGTTGAAATTCTCAGATGTAGATGCATTGATGTATCATGACAATAATTGTGTAGCATAGACTAATAATTATTAGGATAGGGGCATTGCAGATTGTAATAAGTTAATGTAAAAGCTGAGCAATTAAAGTGGTTGAAGGGTTTTCTGGGCTTGAGACCTGCTTACTGAAATGTTAATGTGAATGTGAGAATGTAATGCAATGCAATAAAATAAGGTTTATTGCATTCCCTCTGACTGTTCAGGAATGCAATTCATTCCAACGCAATTATTTATTTCACTGGACAAGATGTAGCAAACCAATGTTTATTATCTGCCATCGAATTCTCTGTTCAGCAACTAGTAGAGCGACTACCATGAAATGAAGGGTCCCAATTTAGAGTTTGCCTTCGTTATGCATTGCACTGCACAGCACAAGCACACATACCAAACTTTTACTATGAGACTGGGAGCTTATCTCATCTGCCCCAGCTGGTTTCCAAATCATTTGTATTCCAAATTCCAACTACTGACTTAATTCTCCATGCATCTTGTTAATTTTTTTCTGAAGTTCTGTTGGTCAACCAAGTGAGAAATTCTTCTAACTACGAGTTGTACTGTGAGTGCAGCTACAAGTTTCTTGTCAATGCAATGTAAGCAGTAATCTTGTTAATTTTCATCGATAAATCTGTCAATTGAGCAAACTAATGGTTAGTTCGCTAAACCATAATGAACACAGTTTCCTTCTTGTGAGTTGTGAGTCTAACATTTTTCTGAACCCTTTTTTTCTTGAAATAGGCAGTGGATCTTTATTTCACTTTTGAATCTATTACAGCAGTGACTCAATTTAGAAATTTTTGGCAACAAACATTGCTGACGAACCTTGCAATTTATTTTCTACATAAAAATTCCGTTTGCGCAAAGCAAAAATTTAAACATTTAGGCAATAGCAATGATTTTCAATTTGCATTTAAACTTAGATAATGTAGGAAACTCTATGCTCACTTAGGAAATATCTTTTTGATAGCCAACGAATAAGAATACATATTTCGAAGGAAAAATACTTCCTGCAGTGGGATGTGACACAAAAATGATTTGTCAACTTGTCTCTTGTCTTGACTGACACTTAAAGATCTTTGATTGGAGGAAACGAATTTTATTTCACCATTCACTGGAATTTTTAAATGTTGGATGGAAGTTGCGTATAGGAAAATATAATCCTGCAAGTCTAGGTATCTATGGAGACCCGACATAGATAATCTAGTCAAGTATTTTTAGTATTCGATTTCAATAATGAAACAACATGAAACATTCTAGTTCGGTATTGCAATAGCTACAGTCGAGTTGTGAGTAGATGCAAGTTTGCAAACAAAGTTACTTGTAATTTGACAAGTAAAATATTAGCTAATGTTCACTGATATGTGTGGGCGTCTGCATTGCAGACGAAGACAAAAATAAAAAGAGCTAGTTGTCAGCTAATCAGATTATACGCAAAAATAGTTTTTGCTTGTATATGCTTTCTAAGCTTTTTCCAAAAAAAATTGTCTGGATCTTTCCTTTTTTCAGGACTTAATTGTTCAAGTGCTACGTATATGAAGTAATAAAATGTTTTATCTTCCGCAAAACTGAACTTATGTGATTTTTGCAGCTTAGCGGATTATTTTTTGCTCTCATGACTCATGACGTAAACATCATCGAGGCACTTGGTCATCTGTATTCTATTCGGAAACAAAGCAAAACTTAATATGTTTTCCCAGCAAGAGTGTATACCTAATGAATGATGTAAGCAAAAAGAGATTTATTTGTAACGAAAGCAAAAAATGTATTCAATTCAACGTTTGCTTCTATAAACTCCCTGGTGAATTAGGACCACATTTAATTGGCTGCATTCACTTTCAAAGCTCCATAAAGGTTAAAGGACCATTAAACACAAGGGAATTATTTATATACATAGCTGTTCCTGGGAAACTGCAAAACAATCCAATTCTAGACAATTTTCCGGGTAGGTGTAGGCGGATGACGTTATTTCATGACAATCTCTTTTAGTGGTACAGGTTTTTGTTCTTCAATTCATTCTCATAAATGACCTTGAAAATAATGTCTGTTCGCAGAAAAGACTTTTGCGAAGAGTGATACTATTTATTACTTTCCCTTTTGTGGATATAATACACTGTCAGTTCGTTTGGAGGCGTATAGGTAGCTTCACTTCATTTGAATAATCTACACAGAGTAATTTCATCTAAATCTTCATTTGGCGTAAATCTGCTAAAAATAAACCGTCTAGACAAGGAACTTACAATGTTTTTAACAATTCAAGCAAATTTTGTAAATGCACATACATAAATGTATTGTCAACTAAAACTTTTTTCTATTATTAGTTTGTTTTATGATAGTGGCATTCCAAATTATGTCTCCACTCTTATTTTCTTATTAAATCAACAATGGATATTATGTTGACGATTTATTTCGCTCTAGCAGAGCAGCTCTTTCATATTTTTCGGTTGCTTTTGTTATGTTCTACAATAAACACAGAAATAAATGCCGAGGGAGAGGATATGAGCTGTCGCCCCTCTGTCTACAGAATCTGATGATGAGATCATACATTCTCACCTGGGTATGCTGTACTGTACGGAGGCCCCCTTTGGCCGACGACAGCCGGCCAGAGTGTTGCCCTTGTGGCCAGACACCCATCTGGCCGGCGACAGCCGGCCAGAGAGGGGTGTCCTTGCCACAAGGACTTAGGACACGCGTTGTCCTGCCTGTTTTTTGGATCATAGTGGTACGTATGTACAGAACTGTGTATCTCTGCGTTCATAAAAAGTGCTCAGGATGACTCCGGGGACCTTGTCACAGTAAATACAATTTTGAACTGAGTGAGACACAGAACGATGTACCTCAATCCGTTCAAACGTTATCATCGTGTCCAGGATCGGTAACTAGGAAACAAAATCAATCTGATAATTTGGACAACGAAATTATTTTAATAGTATTCCCCGTCTTCGAAAGGCATTAAATTTCAATGAACTCCAACTGCACAACTTTTAAAAAGTTTATAGCAATGCAGAAATGTTTTATTTCCTGAAGTCATTAACCGAGCATTTATGTCTCCATTTAGGCAACTTACAGAAGCGCGTAACCTGTACGTGTGTTAACGTTGTCATTTTGCAGCTGGCGCACACAGTGTTAGATGCAAAAAAAATTATCTTGTACATAATAATGAACACGTTTTCACAAAATTGATCATCTTCCACAGTTCTTGTCAAATCTGAGTCAATTTATTTACAACTAGAACATTGAACTGCCACTGTAAAAACTTTTTCTTGGTTCTCATTCATATGCATTTCTTTAATCTGTCTCATTTCATATCATCATTATAATACGCACCATATCCTATAATTATAATACTTAAGAAACTCTGTAAAATCGACAGGTGTAACTACAAAACGATAATATCTCAATGTAAATCTAAATCACTATCTTTCTGTGTTAATTTTGGTGCATTAGCTTTTGGAGTGCGATTTGGATCATGAGTTTTCATGTGAATTTTCATATTCGACAGAGTCTTTGTGGTTTTCCCACACAGATGACACATGATTGTTTTTTCGGCCTCGTGCATTGTTTTCATGTGCTTTCTGAGACTATAAACATGCTTGAGAGTGAGTCCGCATTCTGTGCACTGTACTCGTTCTTTATCGCCGCTTTCGTTGCTATGGACGAAGGAGGAGTGTGTAAGTAAATTTTTACGACAAGTAAAGCTTTTGTCACAGACGTCACACACAAATGGTCTGGAATTTGAATGATTCTGTAGCATGTGGATCTTTCGGTTGTAATTCCTTAAAAACATCTTATCGCAAAAATC
>JABASI010006848.1:0-10420 GCA_019776505.1 Tomocerus nigrus
AGATTCAAGGTAGCCGTGGGACTTGTACCTTTTTGGTCCGGTTATCCTTAGGCCAACCCACACATTTAATAATTTAAAGAAAAAAGTCAATCAGATTAAAATTAACAGTTAGCCCATTGTGATTAGTGATAACGCAAAACTTGCGATGATAAAAGAGGTAACAGAAAAAGCGTTACATACGCAGAATAATTTATTATGTCGATTGTTAATTGTTACTGATGTTAGTTTCAAAAAATCCAGACATGCTAATTACTGTATGGAATATTGTTAAATTGTAATATCTATGGTATAGTCGAATCATGTAATATTCCAATAGAACGATAATGCAATATGAAGTGTTGATCTTTACTAAATAATTTAAGTAAATATAAACGTAAAAAACATAATAATATAATCTCTCCTTCCATTTATGTTTGGTAGGTACTTATAATATGTGTATGCATAATAATGCCTCAATAATGTTCCTGATAAAAAACTGAACAATGTAAGAGACGAAAATAATAACAAAGACGTCAATGATCACTCTGTCTCTGGATTTTTACGAGATGTTAACAGTTCTTTAAATACAGTAGCTACAACTACGTTACTATCATCCTAGTCACATATAAACTTCTACAAATGAAGAATAATCTCAGTGCAATAAATGCACGTCTGTTAAACGAGGACTATAATTAATTGCTGATAGTTTAGTAATCGTAATAGTGAGTGATTCCTCTTCAAGACTATCAGAAAACAGTCAATGTATTTGTAGCTACACCTGCAATTGAACATTTCACACATTTTACACAATCAGAAAGATATCTTGTGTTTTTTACGTGTAGTGAAGCTTATTGTGTGTTCTTTACAAAGAAGTCGACCTTGTCTCCTTTATCAGTTTCTCATTTAGTTGGATGATTGTACTTTGCATAGCATTATCCATACATACTTTCGTCAAACACTCAATATAGCAAGTAATAGCATACAATTATAGGATGTCTGTAGATATCCAAACTGATTTTTGAATTTAAATGTTATGCAAATTAAGAAATCATCAATTTTCTATAATGTACGACAGGATAATCGTATAAAAGTGTTCATGCACTTTTAACCACTGTTAAGTGCGATATAGGATGTCTGTAGATATCCAAACTGATTTTTGAATTTAAATGTTATGCAAATTAAGAAATCATCAATTTTCTATAATGTACGACAGGATAATCATATAAAAGTGTTCATGCACTTTTAACACTGTTAAGTGCACTACTCATTTTTTACTTTTAGGTACTAGGCAGACTGTATTGACTTATATGATTATAATAATGTAGTCTTTCCTTATATTATATTAATTATATCATTAACTCTTCTAGTAGACACATACTACTTGATACTACGACAATAGAGAAAGATCGAAGATGAAAAATGACGTCGCAATTTCTTAAGGTTAAACTTAACTAGGCAGACTGTATTGACTTATATGATTATAATAATGTAGTCTTTCCTTTTATATCATTAACTCTTCTAGTAGACACATACTACGACAATAGAGAAAGATCGAAGATGAAAAATGACGTCGCAATTTCTTAAGGTTAAACTTTTTCTTATATCTCTTCATGCCTGGACGTATATAATTCCATGTAAGACACAATAAATGAAATGGAAACGTACGAGTCAACTTCAGCTGATGCTAATAAAAAAGTATATTATTCCATGTAAGACACAATAAATGAAATGGAAACGTACGAGTCAACTTCAGCTGATGCTAATAAAAAAGAGCCACACCAGAAGAGCAGACTTGGTCAGAGCACACCATAATAAAACTTCACATGCTGTCTATAGAAAATACATACATAAGTGGATAATGAATTAACGCATGCTTACATACATCATCTTTGCATAAATTTGCATAATTTTTGCAATAGATTAGATAGTCTTCTCTTTACGTTGTATGTCATAGAGTAGCTACGATAATAACTTCAACCAGTATCAAGTTTAACCCGGAAATCTGCCATAAGAATGAATGGTGATTTTTATTTCCTAAATATTCCTATAGACGACAATGTTTGATTGGATTCAACGTAAGTAAATCCCTATATGATTTTTCCTGCGCAGTTACTATCCGCATAAGATTAAGAAAATCATCCACAACTTTGCACATATATAAAGTGTGTAAATATAAACAAAGAAAAATGATAATATACATTATAATATCTTTAAGATATTTATTTCGTGTATAAAGACTGGACAAGAAAAGTGCGAGGTATACAATCTCACGTTTCATAATAAGGAATTTCTGGTCTGTGTGCTGGAAGAACATAAAATGAAGCCAAAAGAAATTAATTGTTAGTCTGTGAGAAGATTAGATGTATTTACGCAGGTACTTGTAGTACCTAAGCATAAAGCATAACTACCTAATACCTAAACTTCAAAAGATGCTTATCGCTGAGAATCTTACAATATTAATGCGGAGGAATATTTTATACCACGTTATCAACCATGCGAATCCAAATCAACGTGTCCGTATAGTATCTCTCTGTCTCTGTGCATGGAATAGTGTGATGTTCAAGACAACTCCACATGGAAATCAAGCCATGTGCTTTGTTCACCCGTTTTTTGTCACAACGAGTTAATAGAGTTCGCTTATGGAGCCGACGACTATAAAAGCTCACATCTTCCCCATCACAAAATCATTCTAAGATTTTCATATCAACCCTTACATTTGTCTTATCCAAATTTCGGCTTTAGCCAAACAAAACCAAACAATCATCATGATTGCCAAAATCGTAAGCGTCTTTTTAGAAATTAACTTCCAAAACTATTGTTAAATTCCCAATATAAATTCTTAAAAATTAAATTTTGCAATCATAAATCTTAAAAATCTTCGGAAAATTCTAAATAATAAATTTTGCAATCGTAAATCTTAAATATCCGCGGAAAAATTATTAAAAAATATTTTGAATCGTAAATTATAAAATCCGTGGCAAAATGCACTCTTAATAAACCTTAATTATCTGTGGAAAATAAGTCTTAAATATTTTGAATCATAAATTTTAAAATCGGTGGATAAATTTGTAAAAAATGAAATTTTGAATTATAAATTTTAAAATTTTCAAAACATTTAAAAAAATAAACAAAACTTGGAATCCAAAAACGTTAAAAAATCTCTTGGAAAATTCTTAAAATAATTTTACTGAAAATTTCAGGCTGTCCTTTTCGCCGTCGTCGCTGTGGCCTCCGCCAAAATTTTGAATCATAAATTTTAAAATTTTCAAAACATTTAAAAAAATAAACAAAACTTCGAATCCAAAAACGCTAAAAAATCTCTTGGAAAATTCTTAAAATAATTTTACTGAAAATTTCAGGCTGTCCTTTTCGCCGTCGTCGCTGTGGCCTCCGCCGGAGTCCTTACCGCTCCAGCCTCCACCATTGCCATTGCCCATCCAGCTCCAGTTCTTACTTATGCCGCTGCTCCAGTAAGGATAATTAATATTCACTAAAACGACACTTTATTTTGAGCTCATCGAAAACTGAAAAACATGCTAAAATTTTTCTCTATTTATTTCCAGGCTCCAGTTGCCGTTGCTGCTCCAGTCGCCTATGCTGCTGCTCCAGTAGCTATTCCAGCTCCAGTCACCTACCAAACTGGAGTTAAGGTTCAAACCATTAATGTCCCAGTAGAACAACACGGATACAGAATTGCTTATTAGATAGTTATACCCGAATTAGAGAATTATTAGAGTCGGACCATTAATTTTTAATACACCTTGAATATAAAATGTTTCGTGGACAAGTTACATGCTGCACTTTCATTGGTTTTTTTGCTCACAACAATCAAGTCAGATAAAAACCTATTGCTATTGCACTTTTCAAAGACCTGACATCAATACTCGTTCCAAAATTATCTAAATCTAGATCACTTCGACATTCTCACACTTAGCCAAAATATGTATTCACTTAAATTGGTCAAGAAATAAATATTGTTTTGTTACCATTCATTAAGTCACATAAAACATCGTTTTGTTCATTCATTTCAAGCTATAAACGTTACGCTGCCTATTTTCATACCGAATTCACATAGCATCACTAAGTACTAGCATAGGTACCACTCTTTGCATCAAAATTATTTTATTTCCAAGAAATATCTTGGAAAATCGAAATTATCATGGATCATTTATATACTCATATAGATGTAGATTATTTTAATAGTAATTAAATAATTATACAACCTACTTAAGAGCAACCCTAGTTTAAACTAAGCTATGGTAAATTTAATATTATGAATTATGCGAATTCTGCTCTTGATAAACTAAACTGCCAATTTTTAATAGCATATTAATAGGCAAATTACCCATTGATTAGCAATTTTACTAGATGCATATTTTCTTTGATGGGGCATAATACACAAACAATCTGAGTGTGTGTCAGTGAGTCGATGTAATTTTATCGTCTTTAGTAAATGTAATAATGAAGAAGTAGGGAGATTTTCAGAAATTATTTTCATTCCAGCATAACATGAATGCACGTAGTAATTTTATTTAAATAGAAACATCCAGATGTCACATACAATACCAAACATATTAATTATTATAATTATAGGACCCTTTTTGCACCGTATACCAAAGAGTGACACGCAAAATACAACACCATTGAAGCACTGCAGACAAAAACTAGAGAAATGCTTCGGATACCATCACAATCACATATATAATATTCACATCAATTGACGTATTTAATTCTTAGTAATACTTAGGTAGCTAAATACTAAATAGAAATTAGATTTCGGTGTCACATTACAAGTTACAGGATTCAGTGCAATAGAATGACGATATTATCATTGCACCTTTCTCATACTACAATAATTAGCAAACTATAAACATTCATTAGCATCTATTTAAAATCTCTGTGCATAACAAGCTATATATAAATCGGAATTCTGCTCTATATATTTAATTAAGTACTACAAAATTAGTGGTAGCAATGAAATTCTTGTGCATTTTAAATATTAGGTAACAAAATGTGCAGACTAAACCTATTCTACTATTTTAACACATGTAATTACTAGCCTGTTTATATAATTAATTTTTGAGCTAAATCATACTTGAAAATGAGCAATAATACAAATTAAGCTGCCGTAACAAATCAGAAACTTCTTAATACATTTATAACAATATTACTTAACCCTGCAGAAGCTGTAAGCAAAAGAGTAATTTACAAACCTATGTAATATAAAGAGTACAAAATATACAGACACATATTATTTATAAGTATAAACCATAATAAGTATCGAATTTCTAATTTCCTGCGTCCAAAGTTAATTTTTGGGCATTGATTAAAAGTTTTGTAAATGTGCTACATAATAAACTCTTTATTTCCTTGAAAAGAAATTTAGAAAATTTTACTTTTCCATGAAAATTTGCAATATGCAAAGATATTGCACACGTTTTGGTATATTTATAGTCATTTCATTAGTTTTTTATTACAAGGAATATTGGCATTTTTGGAACATTTTGTTGGTTAATCCATCAATGAAAATAGAATGTAATTTTAATACACTCTTATTGGATTGTCTAGCATTTTTACAGAGCCGAATTAAGTTGTACGTAGAAGAAATTTTAGAATTTACACTACACTTCATTAATGGAGCCGTAAACTAAATATAAACTTAACGATATAGGCACTAAAATAACAAGTCTCTCTTTGTACAATTATATTTCTTATTGTAATAGTATTTACAAAGTTCATATACAAATAGAATTAAATTACAAGAAAATCCAAATCACCACGTTGCACTTTGCACTAGCCAAAACCTTTTTTCCCTTTTCAATTAACAATCTGTTCTTGTAATTCAAATTTTATTAAGGAATATAAACTGTGAACCACCAATATTTTAAAATACTATCAACAAACCATAATCAACTATTGTTTTATTACTTTTTCTAAGTAGGTATACGTATTGTAATTGCAATGTAAATTGAAATGACATTTTTTAGTCATTGCAGTTTTCCGAATGGCCAAATAAATAAACTAGGCAAATAAAATTATAAAAATCCGATAGGGTTGTTAACGTTTAATATGGTAATGATATTATTTTATGTTTATGATATATTTTCTTGATTTCTTGATAGGATAATACAAATCACGACGAGTATGGATCACATAAAAATGCTGTGAAAGACAGAACTTCATATTTTGTGTTGATTTTAGTACAATAAAGGAACAAGCTATATACTAGCACCACAAAAACCATAAAAATACCAAAGATTCTATAGAAAGTGAAAGCATTTATGTTATTTTCTATGCATATGTGTAATTAAATACTTTAAAAACTCACAATGCATATATATCTACTGTATTTGTATACAGCCAAAACCACGTATAAGGGATTTTCCTTTTAACAGTTTTACAGAAACAGTGCTTTTTGGCTTCATTTGGTTTACATACCCACACTTTACGTGTTAAAAGATAAAGATAAAGATAAAAGATGCCTAAGGGAAATTACGGACAAGTTTTACCCGGTCCCGTGATGTTTCCTTCACGCGGTTTCGACTGTACTTTATAAAATTCGACGATATACCCATTACTGTGCATAACACCCAACATAACTGTAATTTAATAGGTTAACTATTTAATTTAACTATTTAACTACATTATAATATTGCTGTATATGTATTTATGTTTATGCATATATATTTATACCATGATGAATTTCATTTATGGATATACTTGCCTAGATTATCTTTCGAAAAGAAAATTAATGAACACCAAGGCCTGCATGATGACCTTATAGAATATTCAAAACACTTGAATGACCAGAACACGTTTATATGTATATGTATATATGAATAGTTGTTGATAGTACAGACTGTTAAGTCGCTAAACTAATCACATAACAAATAACTAGGATATATAAATTGTACTTTATACTCTAAATAAAGGTTACTATATTATTATGTATCTGTTACGGACTATTATACTGGAATTAAAGTAAGTAAAGTCATTGCACAGCAAAAGACACGGCTAAGTCAACAGTAGAAACATTTAGTAACACTAAACAATTCCAAAAATTAAATTCCATAGCTATAATGAAAATCCCAGAGTGTGAATAAAGATTGACCCTTATTCGGATGTACCATTCATCCTTCTACGAAATTAGAAAAGTTGAGCAATGTATGTACGTACAACATGTGTCGTTTGTTTTTTAACGTCTAAGACAGGGTAACGATACTTTCAAGTATCGATTTTCCCTGATAAAGCCTGGAATCTTTTTCCTGTCCATTGAACCTTTGTACTCGTTCAAACTAACGTCACGTCCATATAATTTCTTCTTGGCATATGCTACCGCTGAATTCGTCAGTTGATTGCATAGTTCCGTCTTCAAAGAGATCAAATCCATTCGTTCTACTAATCTGATTAGAGAACCGTCCGTCATCTGAAAAAACATTTATTGAAATTAATTTTTGGATTACAATCTAATTACAGATGCATTCACTCCATTTCCAATATTAAAATAAAAGTAGGTAGTAGGTTTTTTTAAAACTATAAATTAATAATACATTAAACTCGTGGAAAGTCAAATTCAATAAGTAGGTATATTATGAAATTTAAGCAAACAGTTGAAAATCAAATTGAAATCTTCAAAATTAAAATTGAGAAAATTAAAATATGAAGACCAAAATCGAGAAATAGCTATGAAAATGAAAAAGCCATGAAATGGAGAAGGAATGTATATCATAAGAGAATGAAAATAATGAAAATAGAGAAGAAAATGTAAATCGTGAAAATAAAGAGGAAATGAAAATCAAGAATGTTAAAATAATAAAAATAGAGAAGAATGAAAATCAAAAAATGGCAAATGAAAATTAGAATTAAACCGTCGTGTAACTGAAATTGATAGAATCAAATCGCTGTGAAAACTGTGAAATTATAGTTATCCATTTGAATTTCATGAAAATTATAATAATCCACATTAAAACCATGAAAATCATAAAAATTATGTGGGCTTACTCCGTAAGAGGAGACAAATAATTTTCTCAGATTCTTGCAACACATGATCCCCAGAATGATGGTCACATCTGTGATTTTGGGAGCCGCAATGTCGAGACTTCGTAATTCTGTGATTAAAATAAACAAACGTCAATATGAAGTTATTTTTAAGCATAAATAAGAAAACGGCTGTATTAATTATTAATAATTAAATTACTTGTTAATAGTCCGATGTGGGGTCCTTGTCTAAAAATATCTTGATTAATGTATGAGTCGTATGAATTCTCTCGTTGAATGACTCGATAAGCATTGGGATGAATTCCAGTGATGCCCTGGTCAGTGAAATTGCCTCTGACGATTTCTAATTCTTCTAAGGTGTGACAGTTGACGAAAAGTATTTCGAGGCCTGCATCATTTAACTTTTCCAGTCTCAATTCCGTTAGATTTGGTAAATACTTGGTAATTTTTGCAACTGCACTGGGTGCACATTGACTTCCCATGTCATCGTAGACTTTCAATGAGGTGAGTCCATGAGGTTTTTCAGAATTCAGATTTTCCAGCAAAACACTTCTGGAGAAATAGATGTGGGACAAAGTTAGACTTTTGAGCATTGGAATATTTTCGAGAAACTTGAGCGATCCATGAAAAGAATGGAGGTGAACACTTGTTAGTCTTTCAAATTGATTGCAGTAAGGGAAATGAATATTCCTCTTTGATTTGATAGCGTCGAAATATTTGATAGTTAAATTTTTCACTGTTTTCCTAAGACTATACAGCAATTTATTGACATTTGCTAGCTTCACTTTAGCTTCCAGCTCTAAATTTAAATCTTCCAGAGGTAGTTTCTTCAACGTGAGCTTCTTGATTTGCTCATTGGTCAGTCTTAGTGGAATTTTGATATTCTTAAGGTTTTCCAAGTGTATGTCGACATCGCAGACGAAAGTTTCGAGAATATCCAGCAGCCAAGTAGGATGTGGCTCAAGAATTTCCAAGAAATCTTCAATGCAGTCTTCTTTTCCTGCCTGCATATGTTGATTACAGATATAGACGATATCTTCGATATTCAACAGAGAGTAATTTAATTTTGGAACAGAAATCTCTTCCAAATTCGGCATAATTTGTATAAGATCCCGGATTAAAAGTCTTGGCTCCCCTTCTTCCATCATTCCGAAATTCAAGAGTAATTTCTTGACTTTTGGTAACGGTGGGATTTTTTCCTCTTCCAAACGATTCGGGAATAATCCATGGGTCAATTTAAAGAGATCGACGATACCCAAGGAAAAGGATTCCAAGTTAGGAACATACCGATAAAGAATACATAGTAAATCTGAACGTGGTAACCCAATTTGTCCAACAAGTTCCAAAGTTCGAATGTTATATCCAAAGTCTTGAAGAAAGTCACTAAATGGTCCCGACAAACCTTGTACTCTGACACGGAAATGGTCACAAAAATCTTTTCGACCCTCCATTTCTTGGTGGTAAGCTGTAACTCTTCGATTCTGGTCAAAATCGACAAACATTTTCTTTCTAAGATGTTTAGTTGCCTCCTCATTCCATTGTTTGCACACTCGACGCTGATTTTTCAAGTCCTCGTAAGACGAATAGCTTAATATTTCATAAATAATCTGCAAATGGTCATAAAAATTTCATTTTTCCTTAAATACAATTTTATAATTAGTGCAGTCATTAAAAGAATATCAAATCTGTGACATAATATTATTATAATTATATTCCTAGTTAAATTTTACTCACAGACGGAATGAAAATACACGAATGTGGTGGTGGAGCTGGAGGTGATTCAGGAGGCGGAACCAGAATGCGTTCGTAGTCGTAGTACATGTATTGATCCATAGCAATATCCAGCAACAGTCCCTCGGAGACCCGAAAGGAGCAACAAGTTTTTCAGCCTTGCTAAATTATTCCCCCGAGATGTACCAGGTTATTCTGCAATGTAAAAAAATCAATTCTTTAAAGTTATGAATCATAAATTAATTTTACCTACAGGTTCGCAAGTAACAACAAAAAATCAACTACTAAACTGTAGGAGAACATATGCTAAAAGTCATTAAAATTTAATAGAGCTATTAGGAGTCTTAATGTAGCTACCTGTTTTCTCTTGTTTCTCTCTTTTAAATGGGGCAAAGGCAAAATAATGTCTTTCCCGAAATCTATGTCAGTATGTTTTATATTCCTATTTTCTCAATGAATTCTCAAATTTCTCTGCAGGAAAACTAAATTAAAATCCAAAATCACGCTAAAGAGTCTCCACAAAACTGACAGCATGGTATAAAAACAGCAAATCAGGTAGCTGTGCTGTCGTTTAATGAGGAAAATCACATTATTTCACATATTCCGAAATTTCTGGATCGAAAAGTCAAATCAGCGAAATAAGTCACATAAAAAACTATAATTTTCATCACTTCTTAACATCACAAAACATCCCACTAGACACATAACAATA
>JABASI010006849.1:0-10420 GCA_019776505.1 Tomocerus nigrus
ATTTTTTTCCCTACTCTTTTACAAGGCAATCTCAGAGCGGGAAAGCCAAGGTTCGAAAAGTGTGTGTTTACAATCCACACAGCCAAGGATTCTTTCCGAAAATCTCATTCCAGACAGGCTAGCCAGCCTTAAGCATTTGTATTTTGGAGCAAATAAGGGATAGAGCAAACTAAGCGATAGAGAGCAGATAATCGAATGACTGGTTTACAGTGCATTTATTGTAATCCCAATAAAGGCCTAATTTCCACTTGATTATGATCCCGTCTGCCTTGACTACGAAAGTTATCGATCACAAAATGTTGTTACCTGCTTCAAAGAATGGTATCTTCTATGCCTAGGTAAGTTACTCTACTTTGTAAGCAGAATAGCAAAATATTCGAATAATATTTCAGGGTCACCTTGCATGACAATGGCATGTGTCATTGTTGATACCATCATGTCATGCCTATTTAGGTAGTGTAGTATATGGATAATAACAAATAAATATTATTAACTAAATCGTAATTGAACATTAAATTGTGACTACAATTAAGTACAGTACAAGAGAAAAACTACCAATATTTACATAGGTAGCTAAAATTTTTGCATAATATGCTTACGCCGTTTTTTAAATTTCAAATTGCAGTACCTAAATCGAGAAATAAAAGGGAATTATGTATGTGGAAAACGATCGATTGAAATATCAACTAGTACTACAATAATAATAGCATTTCCTTTCTGCTGCAACAATCCAATACACGCATCACATAAAGGAAAAGATGTAGTCCTGCACATTACGCAATTTTCCGCATTCGTTTACATTCGCCTAGCAAAGACCCCAGATTTGCTGCGGGGGAATTGAGATTTTATTTTTAGGCAGGTTTGTTACAGACCTGTTACTGGGAATTGCAGAAGATACATAATAATAATATATGCTTCTATAAGCATAGTGTACGGCCCTCGTGGCGATACTATAAGATTTTTATATAAATGGGCAGTCTGCGTACTCGGCAAACAGACACTTTCTATAGTTGTACTTGTGTAAATATTGTGAAGTACAGAAAAATACTTTACATTGCTTGCAGATATAAAGTTCAATATTATGGGTCTCTATCTCTCAAACAAAACCATGTAGGTACTCAGGGAGCTCCTAATAAATGTATCAAATGCATGATCCTAATGTTGAGTTGTAACTCAAGACGTACAGTTCACTTCTGTCAGACTCCTACGACCTTACGATTATGATCAAGCAAAACGAATTGATTGTTGAGGTTCATTTCATCTTTTCCAGCATAATATCTGTAAGTGCAGTCAACAACGTGCCATAATGTGGTTTCCTTAATTGAAGCCTACCGTGGGAGCATTCTGTAAGTTATCTCATTGAACATGTTTCTTAAAAGCTTCTGAAGCAGAAATTACTCATTGTGAGCTAGATAGGCCGTAGACTGTAAGCAGCCCCTGCTACACCTTCCGGTACCAAGCACAATCGGAAACCCTGACTTTAAAAACATTTAATTAACAACGCAGTGCCGGCTTGTACCTACTTTGCACATATTGAAAATCTCCAGTCTCTAATCAGTACGACAAGGTGTTTACACATTTTTGTCACTACAGTACTTATATGGTACTACATGGGTATAGAAGTTCTAGTTCTAGTCATAAATCCCTGGATCCAATTAAAACTAAAACCGTCTTTAAAATTGAAACACGCAATCAGAACCTCGAGTGCTATGAAAAAGCACCACCGTTCGCATTATCTTCAGTCAACAATTATGATTCTGTTAACTTAAATCAGATCATTATGAAGTAGAGTTAATATCTGAAGGGAATAATATACTCTGAACGTATTGACATATTTTACGCATTTGTTATTGCTATTTAATTTACCATCGTTCACATTATTTTCATTTACCATAATTCTGTATAATTAAATCAGGTCATTCGTCTCTACAGGCGTTTTAGTATAATTAAAAAATTTATGGTATATCTTGTCCCTTGTGCTTGTCTAAAAAATCCACATTTGAGAAAAATGACTCCGTGTGAAAAGCTGTGGAGTAGCTTATAAAAAAGAGGAAAAATTTCGGCGAGCTTGTATGTAGGGCTACTCATTGAGCACATTTACTGTTAATAAGAATATCATACGACGAAAAATGATATTACGGTCCATACAAACATAAATACTACTACATACTTGGATAAATTCTTAGACAGGATGATTACTAAAATAAAAATTGAATATATTTAGAGGTGTACATAGTGAATGCTGCTGTGTAAACAAGTAGAATAACGAAGTGATGGTTTGTTATTGTATTGAACTAGGTTGTGTTTTTTCGATTGTGGTGGATGTGAAGGGAATAGCTGAAACAGGTGTAGCTAGTGTAGAAAGACATTATTGGATGGATGTATAGGGAGGAGATGGAGTGAAGGTGGTTAGAGTTAGAGAAGAACTAGATCTTTCGCTTGAACTTAGTCTCCGATTAAATCCTCATCTTCAGAAGTGCGATGGATCTGCTCGACATTGATTTCTGTCTGAGATTGATGCCTTTGAGAAAACCCGTGGGAGAGGCTGACTGGTTCTGTTCTTCTACATTCCCCACACTTTCCTTCTTACTTCCTTCTTTAGTATCTTTAGGTACATTAGACAAGTCAAATATATGTAACTGCCTCCCTTCCTATCCAATCCATGCACAGACAATTTCAGTTTTGCCACACACACTTACATTACGTACAACATCTCCACTTACAGAATCCAGCCAAGACGAGCAAGAGAGAGAGAGAGAGAGAATTGGGCGGAATTGGCGGCTGAAGGGAGAATAAAAGTGTAGATGAAACCGGTTTTGAGTCCCAAGTCCCAATTGCCAAACGAAAGATATTTAGTAGTCGGAGGAAGAAGGGAAGAAGAAGAAGAATAAGAAGTGTGGGTTCAAGCGAACAATAAAGGAATGTGTCTCAATTCTGAATGGAAAGAAGCTGCGAGGAGACAGAAGTGAAGAAACAGTCAAGTCAGGTCAAGTCCAAAGAAAGAGAGACAAAAGGAACTCATTGCAAAAATAGTAAACTAAAGTAGAATTAGAGAGATAGAGAGAGGAGCCAGCATAGTAGCAGCACGGATCTTGCAACCAACACACACCAAGGACAGACAGACAAACACAACTCCCGACATGTACACAAACTACGAAGCCACAATTGCAACTTTTATTCCATTCTGCCCACGTGTCTACTCTCCTATGGTTTCTTCTTCTCTTCTTTCTCGACAAATCTATCTGCAACCAACTGCCAACTACTACACTTCTTCTTCCTCCATTCGCTCTCCAATTAAAAGCCTTAAAGGAATACTCGCATCGCATACAGCGAGCACAATATACGAAAAAAACTCGACTCTTCATCCTAATTATTCTATTCTCACTCATTTCAGTTGCTCAACTTTAATTAACCGTTATTTGTATCTCTAATTGCAATCCGCCTCTACCCACACAATCACACAACTAAAACAAAACATTGCAACAACCAAATCAACTCATCTATTCCTATATCCACGTTTACATACTACACTCAGTATGCAATACATGCCCGTTTACATACTCTGTATATAATAATATAATCAGACAATTAATAATATATGCATGGGCGATAAACACACTCAGTTCATTTTTTTAAAGCTGCTTAAAAGCTTAAACTACTCTGAAAAATTAAAATGTTTAGATTTGTGAATATTAAGAACTCATTAAGATGCAAGGATAGTTTTTGTAGCTTATAGTATGTATGTAAGTGGGGCAATGCTCATTTATTTATAGTTCTGTTTCGGATTGATAATGACTTCTGACTTTTTGCATACGCTCTGTCTATCTATAAATATTTAGGTAGTTAATAAATAGATGAGAATTGAGGAGTGAGCAGAAAGTACAAGTTTGTCAGGCAATATTTTGGCTTTGCATAAAATAATGGAAGGAGAGAGGGAGAATGAGTAATCGTGTGAGGTGAGACTGCGGCGAGGACGAATGTGGCTGCTTTGCCTTGACTTCCCTCATTCCCTCTCTGCCTCCTATTAAATAATCAAGGCAGGCAGAGAACAGATTGAGACTGTGGATAGCACCTTGCATCCCACGTAAAATTAAAATCTCATCCCACCTACCTCATACATTTTTTATGAGTTGATCAACCTGGCTCAAAGACAATGTCGCACGTACGTACATCTCGCTCTATTCATTCCCATTTCATATTCTACCATTCATAGCCAGTTAGTCCACAGGATCCTAGATGCATAGCTAAATAGCTACCTACTCTATATTTCATCTTACACATTGAATTAATAGAATGATACACTGCCTTATTTCCAAGTGGAGAATTTCCACCCAAAGTAAGTAACTGTGCAAATAATATTATTCTATATAATCCGTCCATCTATCCACTGGCATAGATGTCTGTAATATATTTGTAGATACTTGCGTCTAAGTAGGTAGCTTTTATATCTAAACAACTCAAGGACTATAGGAGTTTCTTTGACAAACATGCCAAATAAATTACAGGACATGTTCAAGAGTTATTTAGAATGCTTGCAGTTTTGCGAAGCTTTTTCAGAGCTAGTAGTAGCTCCTGCATAACATATAGAAATAGATTCTCTCTAAAAATATTTAAGAACTGAGTCAAGTACATAAAAACGTTTTAAGAAAAGTTCAACTGTGTTTGTCTTAGTGGAAGTGAGGAGGAGCGACGAAGAACATGTCAACTATAGAAAACGCACTAATTTTTTAACGTTTGGGATTGAAGGAAATCTTTTGACTGTATACAGAGAGAAAGAGGAAGAGAGAGATAATATGCAAGTTTTTCTATCTCTTAATATAAATGCTAGAAGATAAATATATAATACAGTAGGTAAATAATCTAAATAAGTAGAGCTGAATGAAAGTGTGCATATGTATGTAGTGTGCAGTTGGATAAGTAAAAGGAGTCGTAATGCTGTACATGTAGATACATGTGGAGTTAAAAGAAGTTACGTACGTATTATAATATGTGAGAGGTGTCTATACTTCCTATCCAATGTGCTCTGTGCCTAGTCCGTGTGTAAAAGTTTTCCTTTGAATCTTTCATTTAGTTTTGCTATCTCCCTTATGTCCCTGACAGAACGGAATGCTGTCTCTGTCACAAATGTTTCTCTCTCTTGCAGAAATTCAGGAAAGGTTGGTTGGTTGAGTTGGGCCGGGCACTTACTACTACATACTCCTGCTTGCTATGAATATTATACCAGGCCTTGCTCCTCACTCTCTTCTCCTACATAAGATATCAGTGGGAAATATTGCATGTAAGTAGCAAGGGCTGGAATGAAATCCTTGTCTATGCACACCGGAGAGTCGGGGAGTGAGTGCTTTCAGTTGGAGTTCAATGGGAGGACAAGGACAGACCAATAGATCCGACGGAGAAAGTCACTGTGCGAGCTAAACTGTGAGGAGAAAGTAGCCGTTCCGGTGAAAGGAAGCGAGTGAGTAGATCGGCGGTGAGGACAGAGTTGCATATTCCGAAAGTTAAATATAAACGCTGCACTTCCTACGGCACGTCATGTCACTAATAAGGAAATGCTCAGAAAGAAAGTCGACAAAGAAGAACATTTGTGAGGATGAGTCCGACTATAGTCAAGTCAAGTCGAGAGATAATAAAAAGAGATACCTAGATAGATATCTATGCATTGAAGTACTTTGGTCGCCTCTCTCTCTCCCTCTCTGGTCCTTGGCTCGCTAGTCAAATGTCGGGATTGTCCCACTCTCCTTTCCCTGCCTCTCTCCTTCGAACCTCATGTTCCTTGTCTATGGAGAAAGAAGAAAAAGAACAATTTAAAGTGTTCTCCTTCTAGCCTCCTCCTATCTTCATAATTAGATTCTAAAGGTTGTCTCATCCATCCCATTGCTCCTCTCTCTCTCCAGCAAGGCTGCCTGCCTACCGTCTCCTTAACAAAAGCTAACTAACCAAAAAGAGTCAAGGAGGCCTTCTCACTTTCACATTGTACAATACTGCCTTGTCTTGTAGTTACTTACTGAGATCCATAACTATCTACCCATCTCCTAATGCAGTGCAAACCTCCCAGTTATGTACTGCCCCAGTTTCCCTCTCTCTATCCTTTCTCTGCCATGCTACATAATGTAATCTGTTCCTTGTAGTAGTTGCTAGCTACATAATAGTATCAGTTTCCTCATTGCTACACGCTAGGGAACTGGATATTTTTACTATAACAGGAGCTAGCTACTAAATAGCTACCTCTCAGATAATAATATTATTATAGGAAGGAGAGGAAATGGAGAAAGAATGTCATAGTCAGATAGAATAGATAACTTTGTGTAGGTATTTATATTTATGTGCTTATAACTATTCCGGGCACTATTATAATATAGTGTGAGCATATACTACGTCGAATATTTAAATAGCTATATCTGTAGTAAGGGTACAAGTGGGTGACTATGAACAAAGTAAGTAGATAGCCACTGAAAATTAATAGCGCTAATAATACATAATTTTTATGTAATTCACTGTGGAGAAAGTCTAGGAAAGATTTGGGGCGGGAATGACTTGGTTTTCTATGTGCTGGATGTATAGGAGGAGGTTTCTGTTCTATATTACTTTTAGATAATAATAATATTATGTAGATGAGAGGGAAAAGTGGAAAGTCTAGGAAAGATTTGGGGCGGGAATGACTTGGTTTTCTATGTGCTGGATGTATAGGAGGAGGTTTCTGTTCTATATTACTTTTAGATAATAATAATATTATGTAGATGAGAGGGAAGAGTGGATGTCGGCAGACAATGTGGCTATGAAATGTAAATGTCGTTTTTGGGTTTTTGTGATAGGGAGAGTGGAGAGATGTGGCGGAGTGTGGCGTGAGGATGAATGAAATGTTATACATGCATAATGAGGAGAGATGTAACATTTGTAGCGGTAAAAGGTGACGTAATGTAAACAGGAGTAGTTGGGCGAGAGAAGATTGAGTGAAGGAGTGGGACTAAGTAAGTAAGTAGCTAGACTATAGTTCCGTGTAGTTGGATGAATGTTGCTGGGAAGAATGAATGGTAAGGGGTGTAGGTAGGCAAATTCCCCGCACCATGCACTGGTGCTGAGGAGAGGAGATGATGTTACCCGGATTCGGAGTCATGCCATTAGAGAGACAAAGAGGGTAATTTGATAAAGCGGATTTAGGGAGAGAAGATAACAAAGTTACCTGTGATATTCCACAGCTCGTGAACATACATTTCGCGTATTTTGGTGAATGTGTCTGTCCAGTTCTTGAGTTTATTGTCACGCTGTTCCATTTCGTAGCCGGACTCGAGTCTCTCGAAAAGAGCAGCTCCCACAATGGCATAGCCCACGATGAGGACACAAAGCCCAATGTGAGAAAACAAATGGGCCAAGAAAGTGCGCAAACAGTTTTTCACCCTGGCTGGACTGCACTTGGACTGGGGCTTGCTCGGCCCCATATTTTCCCGCCGCCAAAAAACCCGCACCCCTCCGCACAGACAACTGAACACAACAGCTCACACGGGCGGGACACGGAGGTTTAGCGGAGAGGAGGGTGGCGGGAGACAGTGCCATCCTCACTCACACTCAGAGTACACATGGAGGCCAGAGATGCGCTCGGCAGCCAGTCGCTCCGACGAATGTCCCTCTCCAGCCACCAAGCACGCCGCCTTATACTCGCCGGCACTCTCCACGCTCAAAACTCAACGGAACTCAACTCCAGCAGCAGCTCTCCCAGCCTCCCTCGCTCATTCACCACGGCACGACTCCCGTCCCGACTGGAACTCACACAACAGCCAACTTATTTCTGCTGCAGCCAAAGCTACGGCCACACTTCCTCGCACTCTCGTCCTCTCGTCCCTACTCTCTCACTCTCTCTCCGTCTTTCCCTATCAGTTCCAGCGGAATTGCTAAACTTCCACTCCGAGCGGATACGGTGCGTGCGTCTTCCACTTCTCCTCTTCCAGCCTTTCTCCAGACTACTCTGCTCCTTTTAACAACCCGCTCCTATGCACCACTCACTCACTCACGTACGGACTACGGGAATCTAGCACTACGACGACCCATTCTTCTCTCTCTCTCTCTCTCTCTCTATAGACACGACGAAGGAGAGTGCAATGAATCCAGTGCCCCTTATTTCAATCCATGTACATATGTACGTATCACCATTTACTACGGAATAGATCTCGAATATTTTTTATACAATTCTTCTCACAGCCTCCTATCTCCACATCAATACATTTTTCTACATCTCACTAGGAAGGATGTACCTAAGTACCTCCTCTTCCTAAACATTCCCTCTCTCTCTCTATCTTTCTTTTTTTTAACCTTTTCATCATTATCCTAGAAATGTGCTCTACATATGCATATCTCTACATATTATTACCTTTGTTATCAGAAAGCTTCACGTTTTCGTATTAATCTATGAGACGATTATAGTTACTGGACTATACTGGCTAGATATGTAAGTGCAATCGACAAGTTTTTGCAAATTTAGGCATATCTGTAGCCCATTCTGTCTTAATAAGTGTAAACTTGTAAAAATTATAAATTTCATTAGTTTTTCATCTTCGATATTAAATCATTGAGCATAATATTCATAGTAAAATTAGCCTGTAATAAAACATTATTATTATTATGATTCTATAGAATAATTCAAAGCTTGGAGATATGAAATAAAAGATATGGTCATGATGATTGACACAAGAATTGAAAGTGAAATAAGCAATGATTGGTGAAATTGAAAGGGAAGGAAAGTGTCAGTGTGGATGAGGATAGGTTTATTAGATATACGTAAGATTTAGTAGCCATGGGACAGATGCAGCTAGATGGGTAGCTGCTGTAGGATGAAAATACCTGCTGAGCTGTTTTGTGAGTAAGTAGCTGAATAGTGTAATAATGTCTGTCACTGGTAGATGCAGAAAATGTCTGTTGGTAAGGGACGTGAGAGAGAAAGGGAGACAATTTTTCAGCGTGCATTCCCGTGCAAATGCTGTCGAAAATGCAAAGAAAAGAAAGTGGCTAAAAGTGTCTCGCTGGCTGCTGCAGACTAATGCACGAGTGTATGTGTACAATTGTAGGGTTTATGTGGGGACAGAGCAGTGCACTAAGCTCAGATGCACATCCCATCAGATCGCATCAGATCCTAATGTGTATTGCATTAGCGTCTTTCAGGGGAAAATGATACCAAGTCGTTTTTATTTCTCGGAAGAGTTGAGTAGTCGTGAGTCACTTTCTGTGCGAAGGAAACGGAGAAAGTGGATGGAGGCTGCTGAGGAGGAGGCGGAGGAGGAGGACAGGAGAAAATAAAAGTCGGCAGCCAGGAGCTTCCTTCCCTCCAGCGCCTCACACTCCGCGGAGAAAGAAAGAAAGGCTTAATAGCCTGGCATTCCAGAGAGAGAGAGAGGCTGCGGAGAGTCTGGAGAGAAGCTGATTGCATGTGGAAGGAAAGAGAGTTGCTTGAGATCTCTGCGATTTGTAACAGGTGCCTATTTATTTGAATGCTCCAGTCTATTTGTAGGATGTTGAGCGGAGGAGAAAGTGAGTGAGCGTCTCGTTTTAGTCAAGAATCTGCCATGAGACAGTCTCACTATTTCTGATCTGACACCCTATAGCCCCCTCACCTATACTTTCACTCTCTATACACAACAATCACCTAGTAGCTTTCCTTTTCTTCCCTCGCTCTCTATCCCGAGGAACACTCTCTCCCAAATGTCATCAACTTGACCCTACCTAACGACACCATTTCCCCACTACAAAGCATGGAGCTTCAATCCAACTCTACTCCCCGCACCACCCAAATGCAATCACAATAAGACACACTCAATGCTATCCACACAACTTTCTCCTACTTACCGTTATCTACTACGAATATAATCTTTTCCTTAGATTTTATTGTACAAAATTTATTTTTCATCAGTGAAAATATCAAATGGATCAGCAAGAGATATGAGAAAGTCACATGAATGCTTATTCTGGGATTCTTCCGGTAGATACTGTCACTCCGAGATACTATACATATAACCAATGCGGAATTTATAACTTACAAAATGTATTGACAGCATCAAAAGCAAAAAAGTCATTGTTATCTGTCACGCTAATTATTTAATACACGCAAATGAATACCCCAGATCATTAATATTTGTAGTATGATGTAATATGACTACTATTTACTTAATAGTGACAATATTATTACTTAAAATTCACATAATGTGCAAAACCGCTCACTGTAAAAGATTTTGCGCTGATTATGCAGAAGTTCCATTTTTATTTGGAAAATATTAATTGCGGTCACAATCACAAATGCTTAAGGGGGAGTTACACCTTTTGGAAAACGCGATTTCAGGAGAATGGCTTAGTCCACTATGATGGCGTTTACATTTTTGAAATCTACCCATATTTTTCTAGGCAACTGGGATTTTTAATTTTCAAAATTAAAATTTTG
>JABASI010006850.1:0-10419 GCA_019776505.1 Tomocerus nigrus
ATCTCACCTGTGTCCTCTACCAAGTATTTCCTTCGTCACTCTGAGAGTTGGCTGTGGCCTTTACGAATCTCGGAGTATAAACTACACCACTTTACCTTTTAGTAAATAGAGTAACTAGGTATGGAAATAGTTTTACTTATAGTGCCCTATGTACACTTTGATTTTTCAAAAAGGGGAATTAAAGTAAGGAATATTTTCTAGAATATGAGGGGCACGACAGACTACATCTTATCGACTATTACTTACAACAACTAAGTATGTTTGTTTTTCTAAAGTAATGTGTTGAAGTAATAACTAGGGTATTTATATCTATGTTATGTATAATAATACAACGTTCTGTATAATAAAGCCAACAGTATCGGATATATTGACGCTCAATTGGTGGTGTTTTACTTTTTTGTTGGCTCATTGGGCGTCTAAACAAACTAAGAATGGCTAGGCTATGTTTAGTTCGTGTTCGATCCATGACAGTGGGGGTGATGTAATTTTTTAGAAAAATGTCCTTACCTAGTAATGTCCTATATTTTTTTTATAAACATGTGATATGTTAAAATTCTGGTCCAACCCAATGCTAAATCTAATTCACATGCCTCACAAATATTGGGGTTTATATTATTATAGCTGGTAGCTCTAAGGTGCTAAGCTTATGTACGTATTATTATAGTTATATTAATTCTATTATTATTATTATTTCTTAGTTTTACACACTCGTTTCCTTCATTGTTTCTTCCACTACTGGCGATAGCTTTATTGGGCGTCTGTCGAAAAGAGGGTAGTCGTATTCCAGGAGGGTGTGTAAGCCACCGTGGCACGGTACCTGGCCCTCAGAGTCCAGAGGGCGTTTAATCATTTGATGTTTCGCCGACTCTAACAGCCAGTGAGCCGCTCGCAAGGAAATTGGATGGGAGATAGTAGACGCGAAGGCTAAAGTTGTTAACAAGCCGCTATGGGATTTGTCCGATGGAGTGAGTTGGCTGCAAAGGTCGTCTGGATCGGTATTATTGCTATTCAGACACAGAAGGAACTGTTGAGCGTTCAGAAAAGACAACGGTTGGCACAGGGTCTTTTCACGAAACAACTTCAGGAGGAAGGGTAGGATGATCTTAGAGTATTCCGGGATAGTACTGCATGTTGTTTTCAGAAACTGAAGCCAGGAAATGTTTTCAGTTTCGTCGATCTCACACCAGTTTTGTTGTAATTGCAGGATTTGGTAAATGTTTGTTGGCATTGTAGGGTGTTTCGGGTGTAATTTTTGCAAATGGAGTAATAGATAGAGAGCGTAAATAATTTTCAATCTTTTTTCCTGAACCGTGGCACTTTGTGTAATTTTTATAACAAAGAGAGTTTTGAATAATGAGAACGGCAGTCTTAATTCAGCGATATTTTCAGTGGGTTTTATCTTGGCATTCAATGGGAAATATTGGGGCTCGAAGTAATAAACGAAACGTGGCCATATATATCCCTGTAGGTGACATTGAAGGATTGAAGTGTCTGGAGAATGCATTACTGTTGTTAGTTCGATCAGTAGTGGTAAGCATTTCGCAATATGGTCATTGATTGTTGTGGCCATAGCGCTCCAGTCTACCTCCGATTGGCATAGGGAGTCTTTTTCTGTGAAAAGTCGTCGTGGGTGGAATTCGCTCTTTACTCTATAAACGCTGTCCTCACTCAATTCACAATATAGGTCGATTAGGGCTATTACCGAAAGAGAAGGTGTGAGGGTGGCCATTATTTGGATTTGGATTCCGTAGTTTTTCGCTTGATTCTATTGGAATCTCGTGTCGACAAACCTTTTCGGAGTTGTCGTTGTGCTGCTTCAATTATGAGACGCAAGTTTGATGAATTAAGGATGAGAAACTCTGGAAAAACGTTTTGAACGGGGGTTTTATCTATTCCAAGGATGCTGTCGACTATAGGGCAAAATGTGTGTAAATTGGCATAACGAATGTCGGGCGATTTAGTAGGATGGATCGTCAGAAATTGCAATGTAAGTTCAAAGGCCTTATTCATCAGTAATTTAGTGTTGTTAAGTTTGTATTGGAACACTTTCACTATTAGCAAATGTAAAGCTTTTTGCTGGGCTTCTTCGGTCAAATGGCGTGTCAGTTCTTTGAGAAATGCTGCCACATTTAGTCCCTCTGTAAAGTCTGGTCTATAAGGGCCGGTATTAGAATAGGAAATTATTTGTAAAATACCAGTTCGGAGGTCCTGGGTCGTACCGATTTTCCATGAATAAGTGCCATATATGTATTTTATATAGAGTTGGTAGGCAATGGTGAAATCGAACTCGCTTTGGTGACGACGTTTTTTTAGTATATAGGCCACGTAATGTTTGAATATGGGATAGGCTAGGATGAAATGATCTGGGGGTTTCTGATGAGGATCAGTAAAATGTTCCGGGAGAACAACCGTCACCTTGCGTGGCGGTGGGATACAGGAGTTTAAAACTTGTAAGAGAGACTGGAATTGTTCATAAATAATAGCAAACATCAGTTCTTTAAATAGTGTGAAGTGGTGGAGGATGTGGTTATCGAAGTACTTTTGTATTCGGAACCAAGGGACATCCTTGGTGTGGATAAGTCGTTGTCTGACTAAGAAGTGTTTTCGCACAAGTCCATCCGTGCAGTAAAAGGAACGTAGTTCTCGTAAATGACAAAAAAAATCAGAAGGCTGAATATCTTCAGTGACGTGGTGCATACTTTTTTATGGGGATGGAAGTTCAGATACAACTCGGTCTATGATATCGGCGACAGACAGAATATCGGTCACTGGGTCTTCTAATCCTTCTGGCACTGGAGACTCAGTGGTTTTTTTAAACTGAATGTATTCAAAGTTCGTAATTACTAACAGTTCCGCTACTTTGGGAACTGCTGTTTCCAAGGGTTCATTGGAAACATAAATAAATTGGTAGTATCTCGAAATTATTTCTCGTAAGCAAGCCAAAAAGATTGGGTTCCACACTTCACCAAAGTCTAATACAATATTTATTAATATCTGGGCCGCCTTAAATTCTCGTTTTGTAACTGAATTTTGCAAAAAGAGGCGTAGGATATCAATGGCCTTTGTGGTTGGAAAGTGAAGATTAGTGAGTGGGACCTCGAAGTATATGATCTCATGAAGGATAGTAAGAACTCGAGCACTGATTGTGGTAGTTGTGGCTTCATTAATCGAGCGGTTGCCGAGGGCGTAATGACAGTATAGTTTATAAAGGATCGCTGAACGTTTATCATTAATGACCGTCTGTGTGATGTGAAGAAACGACAAACCCTTTTTCAAAATGGTTTGAAATTGCGCATAGGTGAATATTGTTTTATCGCACACCTCACAGAGCACTGTAGGGAAGGTGAATAGACAGAAATCCAAAGTGACCGGTAATTCGATCGGCCAGGTAAATAGTAATTGGCGTTGGTGCAAGGTACCGCCCAAAACTTTGAAAAATAAAGTAAACACTGGGAAGGTGAGATCAGTATGAAAATTAAGTTCTGTTTCCAATGTTTGCCAGTTATCCTGAGTAGCCGTGGCTGAGTTTTCGTGAGTAATAGCTCGGAGTACTAAGGGAGTAAAATGTATATCGTTGCTTGTGATGGGGATGTTGTTGAGCGTGCAGGTTGCTGTAGAGTTAAATCGGTGGCGGAGTTGGACCAAGTGTCCAGTTCGACTTAGTCTCATTGTAACTCTCAGAGAAGTGATCTCTATGGAGGGTGTATGCTGACTAACCGTTGTTATTCGTTTTTTCTCCAAAGTCACCAGTTTTTATACAAGTCCATCGTAGCTGCTACCTCAAAAGGCCTAGGATCGTATAATATATCCAAGTGTCTATTGTTGTTATCCCCAGCTAAAGCATAACAGAGTTCGTCAAACGATATTTCCTTGTATTGTAAATTGTTAATGTTTATCACTGATATTTGGACAATACGTTCTGTGGGATGGTTGTCGTCAGGCCTCGTTAGTGCCAAAACTATTGATGGGGATATGAAATGAATGTCAGCAAACGGAAATCCAGTAAGTTTCCCTAAGTTATTTATTCTACTGCATAAATATTGTTTTCTCTCGAAAGGCATACTCTTGATAATAGTTTGTGTTCAATGAGTCGTGAAAATGTCATAGGGTGAATTCTTTACAATTCGGAGGGTGGTGGAGGCAACTGGTCCTCTGTTGTTAAAGTCGGGTCGCAGCAAGCGAGTCGTGTGGCCATTATAAAGAGGAACAATAAGAATGTAATGAGTATAGTCACCATCATGCCCCATACCTGACCTAGTAAAAACGAATCATTATCTATTTCTGGGACATCTCCGACACGATCCAAGAAGGCCAAAAATTGTGTTTCTAACTTAGTTTTGAGTCCGGTTTGTTTCTCGATATATTTGTCCACCAGATCCTGTAATGACACTATGGCAGAGAGTGTATTAATGTCGTAGCTAAGTTCGATAAATGAAAAGCAGAGTACAAGACGGGACGAGACAGTAGCTGAGACATGCATTAGTGTAAATGGAGGGAAAAATGTGGCGAGGAGCATGAGGAATGTTTATTAAGGAGCGGATGGCTTGTGTCGGTGTTTGGATTTTGTTTTCGTAGTATCCACGTAAGCTGGCGGGGATTCCGAGGCGTTCAGATCATGTAAATTTACAGTAACATTCGTTGATGGGTAGATCGGGTCGTGGGGTAGATTCTCGTATCTTGCCATATTTTCATACCTGTTGCGGTGCGTAGAGGTGGATTGGAAATGATCTTGTGGAGGTAGATGTACATCCGCTGCGTGAGTTTCCTGTCTGTAGGAGCCAAACTCATCTCTATGCCCAAGTACTGCATAAGCAACTTTATTAGGTGTATCATATTGCGATCCAGATTGATTTTCCAGTAATTCCAAGGGGATGTAATTACGCGGACGCGGAGCATCATCCCATTCTTGAGGGTAGTCTGTCAGTTTAGTCTGCGGAGGTGGATTTGTCTTTTTCTTCGTTTTAAACGGGCTTTCCCAAGTAACTTTATACAATGGGTTTTCGGATCCAGTGTTCGGTGAATTTGGCGCGGTTGGGATGGGTCCGGAGACAAAGTTTGGTGGTCCGTCGCCGCGACGTCTTCTCATAATGCCTCGTAATTCGTAGTGGAGGTTTCGTTTTGTTGATTGTTTACAGAAGAAGGTTAGGGCCGCGACAATTATTATGACGAATTGAATATTGAGGAAGATTTCCAAGTATAGTGGGACTTTGCAGTGTTCAACAAGGTTCACCGTTTCATGAGCTGTGAGTGGTAAGGTTTGCATACATGACGCCGCTGTGATAAATTGTAGCATTTGGAATAAGCGATATTGTTGATACAGTACAGCAAGTACAATCGCAGTTATTATTAAGTCCCATACTATCAGGAACCAGTTGGACTCTGTCATGTCCTTTAGTATTAGGTTGGGCAGATTTGGAGGTGGCTGAGAAATCATCTCTTGTAATATGGATTTATTATCCCAGTAATGATTTAGGATTTCATTCAGATCGGCAAATTTTGTGGAGGCGTTTAGAAAATGGCTAGCTGGGATCACTATTTTGTCTAAATTAGACCAAGCAGCTGGGATTGTTCTAGTAACAGTAAATTCCAGTGCTGACGCATCACAAGGAATTAAAGGGCGAATTGGAAGAAAGCCAGACATAAGGATTTCACAATGACAGGCCAGGACAATTAAAAAGGAACCTGTGGCGACCTGTTTGCCAAAGAATACGGGGGGCTGGTTCGCACATATGACTCGGGCATCGGTGGTAGGATTAGTTACTGCAATGGTGTTAAACCCAGCAACTGTAATAATAGGAGTTGTGACATTCAAAATCTCATACTTGCAACCTTTCAGATCGTCCGCTTTTCCTCCCGCGAAGATGGTTTGAAGGCACGGGTTGTCAATAGTAATATTAGAGGTGTATACGTTAATCAAGCAGATGTTTTGATTATAGGGGTTGCATATATGCGCCCCTTGCGAATTCAAGGGAATAATTTGTTTATCGTTTTTTGCTACGAACGCCGGCAGGTCTTGTGGCATGTAGGTTTGTCCTTGAAAATGCATTGGTATTCTATTGATTTCATAAACTTCATAGTTGGCGGTTGAAGTTTTAAAAGGGATTTTTACAATAATGTGAATTTTGTTCTCAGAATTGATACATGATGCAATGGGCAATGTATAGTATTTGTAGATAGAGGTCAGCGGTACGGCCAGAGTAAGATTGAGGGAGTTCAAGGCTGTGGTTAATTTTTTTAATTCAAATTGCAATGCTGGGGGCGAGATAAATAGTTTTGGGATTCTTTTATTCAGACAGGCTTGCTCCATCGCGATGTGAGTATTAAGGATTAGCGAGTAGTGAGTGAGATACATGTGTTGTCCGATAAGGGCATAGACTTCAGTATCCCTATGATTTTGTTGTCGTCTATAGTTGTCTGCTATTTGTTCGACTCTATGGATTATCGCAGTCATGGTGTGGTATACATCTTTTTGGAGTGTAGAGATTTGTTGGGCCTCTTGCACAATCAGTTGGTGGTTGGACGTAATAGACGTTCGCATGTCATTTACATAATTAGTGATTTGCTCTTGATTTCCATGGAGAGCATTGATGTCATCGAGGGTCGCTGTGTTGAAAGCCCAGCGAGAAAAAGAGCCCACAATGTTAAAAGGTGCTCGTTTTTTACGCATGTAATAAGGTAGATGTGCGTCGGCATGTTTAAAATAATTCGTATGTACAAAATCCATCCTCTCGTCATCGACGCCCATTCTAGGTGTGTCGTGTTTGACAAGCGCCTCTCGGAATTGATACAAGGTGTGGAACATCATATTTAGAGGCCATTTCAAACGCTCAAATTCGCGGCAGCTGACGGCGTTAGAAGGACATCTTTTTTCATCAAAAGCGGTGGCGATTAAGTGATTTAAGTCAGATTTTTTTGGCCGTGGAATTACGGGTATATAGAAGTGCAGTACGGCGGAGCCTTCATATATAATTGTTCCGTCTAATTTGACCGGGTAGACAGCCGAAGAAAGGGTCGTCAGGATGTGATGTGAATATGAGAGATTTAATTTAATAAGTAGCACGGCGACCAGGATTGGCAGCATCTGCAAAAAGTAAGTTAAAGTTGGTAGTCATTCAGATATGGAGGTGCTCTCCGTTGCCTTGAGCCTCGTCTGAGAGACTGTGATGGTTGGCTTTGTATTCTAGTTTGTATCTCTAATAGGGAAGGGAGGAGTGGGTTTCCGGGAGAAATATCTGGAGTATTTTGGTGAGTAGTGTGTGTGGTAGCGTCGGATGGTGAACTGCTTGACGAAGGGTGGTAAGAGTGTAATGGTGAGGAATTTATTGAGGATGCGTTGTCCCGTGTAGGGGGAGATTGTTCGCCTGGCCTTTCGTACTCGTCATCATCACTCTCCACGTTTTCTGCGTGTGTTAATTCTGCCTCGCCTAGAGTGTCTGGAGGTTTGTGCTTGTGATTTAATTTATGAATATATATAGCGTATAGGTATATGACATGTACCATTTTTTCAAATTGTGGTACATTCCGAATTAAGGAGGGATTATCTTTTTGCATTTTTTGACATAAGGTTATGATAGGGGGCCAGTCTTCTGTAAGTTTGTGAAGGCTAATAAGTATAACAAAAGCAGGTGTCAGATAGTATTGAAATGGATCTTCGTTGTCTTGTACTATTAATATACAGTTCCGAGTCCGTAAATCTATGTACTGTAATATCAGGAGAATTGATGGAATCGTTTGTTTGGCTAAGATTGGTAAGGAATCTGCAATTTGTTGTTCTTTTAGGATAAAAACATGAAGGTGTTGTGAATAAAATTCATCTGTTATCGTAATGCTGTATGTAGAGATTTTATTAATACAGTTGACATATTTTCCTTGCAATTTTATCTCCCCTCTTTCTAGAAACGGTTTATCATCTAGTTGACGAATGAATCGTAGCAGTGGATCTGTCTCTTTATTATTAACTATGATTAGTGCTGTGACGTTTCTTCTTAAAATTTGGGATAGTGTTTCGTGTAAGTCGCCATATTTGTCATGTTTTACTGTGCGAATTTCTTGATACTTGTGGACTCTGACAGTGTCCATAGGCTTTGTTGTGGGTTGGATACTATTTTGAATCATAATATTTCTCCAGTCCTCTTGGGAGATTATGTTAGCCGTGAGCTTCTCTGTTTGCGCTATCCAGTTTTGCAAATCTCCTACATCTGGCTCTTCGTCACTGTCGTTCTCTATTTCATAGTATGGTTTAATGTAACATATATGGGAGTCAGTGATTTTCTTTGTGAGTTCGTGGCAGAGGCGGAACCTAATTAAAGAAAGTTTTTTAATTAGTCTGTAAGGACCCATCCACCGCTTGACGAAACGGCGATTGTCATGTTTTGGGGTCAAGAAATTATAGAGATAAACTCTCTGGCCAATCTTATACTCCGTATCCGTATGGGTTTCATCATATTTGTCGCGGCGAGACTTTTTAGCTTTCAGTATTTCGTTTCTCACCGTTGTTCTTAGCTGGGAAAGCTTTCTTATTTCCTGTTCCCTTTCCGCTTCAATTATTGGCAGGGTTTGAATATCAATGGGGAAACGGGGTTTTTTACCGAAAAGAACCTCATGTGGGCTGAACTTAGTGGTGCTTGATTTACTTGTATTTATGACATAACTCACTGTCCAAATGTAACTATCCCATTTGTCGTGTTGTCTTGTTTCGAGGAGTGTACGAAGTACCGTTTTGATTAAGTCATTGGCCTTTTCCACGTTCCCTGAAAATTGAGGTCGATAAGGGGGACTGAATTGATGGTTTATTTTCATTAATTTTTCTAACTCTTGAAGTGTCTCGGATCGAAAGGCAGATCCATTGTCGCTATATATTATCTCGATACATCCGTATACAGCTATTATATGTTCCATTATGAATATTGCAGTCGTGTTGGCTGTCATGTCCTTCGTAGCTTTTAACACGAGAAATTTAGAGAAGATATCTATAGCTGCGAGTATGTACTTATTTCCATTCACAGTCTCGGGCAGCGGTCCACTAAAATCAATTTGTATGGCCTGGAAGGGGTATACAGGTATTTCAATGCCACCCATTGTTCCTTGTCGCATTCTTATCGGACGTTTCACCCGTTGGCAGATAGTGCAAGATTGAATTTTGTTTTGTACATATCGTCGCATTTTGGGGAAGAAATATTTGGACTTTAATTTTTCCAAGGTCGTGTCCACTCCCCTATGACAATGAAATGGGCTTTCGTGAAGGTGGAGAAAGATGGATTTACGAAGACATGATGGGAGTACTAGGCGCAGGTTATTTTCGCCTTTAACATATAATATTCTATCTTCAATCACATATCTACTCAAAGTCTTTCCTATGTTTTGTTCTATATTTCTATTTATCTGCCTACAGAACCTATCTCTTTGTTGTAACTCTTCTAGTTTGAGTTCGTCTGCTGCGGTGACTTCTGTAGTTAAAGAAAAGCAATTCGCTGGAAGTTCTTTAAGTGGATGTGTAATTTCACTTTCTTGTTCGGACTTTTCAATGAATTTTCCAGATTCAAAATCGAATTTATCGGGGGAAGAAATAATTCTTGATAAGAAATCGCTCTCGAAATTCAATTTCCCTGGTTTGAATTTTATTTTAAAATTGAACTCGCTAATGTCCACTGCCCATTTCTGTAGTCTAGAATTTTTATGACCCTTTGCAAAATTGAAGCCAGTAATCGGCTGATGATCGCACAAAATTGTGAACCGGATGCCGTAAAGAAATGGCCTAAATGTGGACAGAGCATGGACAATGCTCATAAATTCTCTTTCGGTTGTGGAGAACTTTTGTTCTGTTTCGCTGAATGACTTGCTCGTATAGGCGATAACTTTCTCTATACCTTCTTGTATTTGTGTAAGTACACCTCCCATAGCTATTTGCGATGCGTCCGTTTTGAGAATTGTGTCGTATCCATACTTAAAGTAGCCCATAATGGGAGGCTGTGTCAGCTTTTCTTTAACTATGTCGAAGGCTGATTGTGCTGCTTTTGTCCATAATAAATCAGAATTTTTTTTTGTTAGTTGGGTCAGGGGGTAAATGATGCCTGCGTATCCCTTAATAAAACTCCTATAGTAATTAGCTAAAGTAGTATAGGGAGGTGGGAGTAGGTAACACCCCCGCCATCTTGGATTCTGAAAGTTCATAAAGGAAGGTGGGAGTAGGTAACACCCCCGCCATCTTGAATTCTGAATGCTATGCAACTTAGCGACATGGCCTGCGGGCTGCTCGTTCACGTGCATGTACCTTAAATAGAATTCTCAGAACCCTTACTGATCTGGCGTACGTGCAGTGATTCACGTTAGTAATGCAAGCGATCCTTACTGTAAATAATTTGTCAGTATTGATTTCGTCCTTGCATTTTGACATCTTCCAATTTTACCGTTTTTACTGGT
>JABASI010006852.1:0-10418 GCA_019776505.1 Tomocerus nigrus
GCAAATTGAAAATTCTTCTTACCCGAAATCGTCATCCATAGATTTAAAGAAGAATTTGTAGTTTGGTCGATTAAGAACATTTTTAAAGTCGGCAAGTGTAACACGATCTGGAGGCACAGGAATTTTCACCAAGTAAGGTGTTTCTTCATCATCAATATGGTAAATTATTTTCGTTTCTTCCATTTTCAAGTTTCTTGTGAAATCCCGTCAAAGAATTATTCCATATTGTTTAAAACTCTGTAGAATTCTTTCGTTTCAAATTCACAGTTTGGAAAAATGTTATTCTATTTCAGAAACAATAATTATTGCGTTTTGTTCACTTCCATCCACAACTCGTTGACACGATAATGCATCCAAGTAAGTGGTATAATTTACTGTAGATTGCCGTAGGTTGTTAAGAATAATGGAGACAAAAATAACAATGCTCGTATTTCTATTGTTACATTTGTGCTGATAAATACATAGATGCGTATATAAGTATCACTTTCTTAATTCACACGATTCTTTTGACTTTTATGTAGAGAATGCTCGAATCCAAGTCAAGTCACTACAAAATTATTGCTTCCGTGTTCTTTTATTATTCCGAGTTGCATTGCGTAGACCGATGCACCTGAAAATGGATATATTTTATCAATTAATACACAGACACGTATATAAATATGATTTATGTATGCAATGTGTGCAATAATTAGAATTGTATTTCGCAACAAACCTTTATTTCTAGGAGAGCATCATAATTTTAATTAAAAATCAGCTGCTTATAATGTGGAGCTCTCTGCTGCACAGTTGTAGTGTTCTAGTAAAACTGTGTGTATGTGGGGAATGAATAAAAAAAAGGGCAATAATAGGAGAAGACAGTTAAACGAAGAGAGTCCACGTACTAAATGGTCATAAAAAGAGGTCGAGTTAGTTTTGTGATGAGAGAGGTTGATTGAGCTTTAAGTTGAAGAGCCGTTTAGTCTTAGTCGTTCCTTCTCGTCGTCGTCCTCAATCTCATTCACACGAGAGAGTTAGTAGTGCTGCTGTGTTGACTTGCCTATATGCACTTACATTCGTGTACACATAATATAATTATTGTTTACAATCTCGAAAGATAATTGTGTACGAATATGTTTTATGTTTGTTGCTGTTGAATGAGCTCCGTGGGTAAATTTACTCAGCCATTCGCGATGATTTAATTTCGGATCTTTCTAACCAAGCGGTTATATTATGGTCGCTGTGTGTTTAAGGACCTTTCCGGAGTTATGAAATTATGATGTGTACTAACTAATGAATTGAAAAGGTAGCTAATAAAAGTGAATCAAATATGGCAGGAAAGGGCGCAGGGGCAGGTCAATTTACATTTACTTTTTATATATCGTTGCTGAATTGAGGATTTCTGTGTACATACTCATGCACTATGTACTCACTCACTCACTCACTCACAATAATAATCACTCACAACACACACACACAGACCAGGTCTCTCCTTCTAAACTTGCTCCTCGTATAATAGCAAACTCTTCTTCGAGAGTTTAGCTCTAGTTATGTATACTTATATGCATATAAAATATCAAATGTCTGTAATAAGCCTCGATTCACTTCACTAGTACTCTCCATGTAGCCCTATACTTATTGTCATAGTCAATATTTACATTATAATATTCTCATATACATACATACGTTCTATATAAGAGTATCATCTCTTATGTCCTCATAAGAATATTATACTGTGGGTTTAGCGGAGGTGATGTTTGGTTAGTTAAGTCTGCCACTGAGTAACCTGAACATTTTCCTCTAGCTTCTTACGCAAGAATTCTACATTCATCCCCAATAGACATCTATAATGTAGTAGCATATAGGTACATCTTCCTTTATGAACTTATTATTATGCTTGCCTCTGGTTTTAACAACTTATATATAAAGCAAAGAATACTGGGTACCTATACATTTTAAGTGAACCTCAATTTATCTATGCTACACTTACAACACAAGCACGTACATAGATACTTACTAACGTCTAACAAGTAGAAACTCGAGCATTTAGCATGAGTAGAGTAGTAGACACAGAAAGGGGACTACTTACTCTTCCACTGAGCAACATAAGTGAATCAAGTGAATGTTATGTGAACGAGGTGTTAGGTGAAGAAAGTAATAACTCCGTCCTAATGCTAAACCTTGTAAAGAGAGAGCGATGGCGATAGTTGTACTTCCATCAGATTTGTTCCTCCTCTAAACCACAGATTCAACATTATTCATATGATATTATAATACCCCAATCCTCAAACTAATAAATGACTCTTGTTGTAAATCTTATAATCGCAAAAATGTTTCTTTAAGCCTCTTCTAGTTGTAAAACTGACAGCTTTGCATGAATTTACATTTAAAACGTAATTATTACGTGTAGGTATATTTACTATATACTTGCAATTTCAATTTGCAGAGAGAATATACTAATCAAAAGCTCTACCTGTAATATTAAAGTAATGGAGAATTATAACTTTACAGGTTTTTCATTTTACACGGTCAAGACTTATCACTTCATTAAACTTTAACTTCAGTAAATGAAATTATACGATTAGTAATTATGCAATAGTAATAAGGCATTGGGTAAGAATCGTAGAAATATAGGCGTGATTTAAAGGAAACTGTGACAGGTAGGTAGTAATTAACAGCTTTTGAAACGGACTACAATTAAGTACAGACAGTAGCTATAATCATAAATAAATACCTGTTTTAAGGATTTGACTAATTAGGGTTATATGTACTGGTGAATATTGCTGGCTGATATTGAAGTAATAGAAAGGATGGAGAGGAGTGAGAAGAAAATGAAATCCCATGCAAATTAAACCACTAAATATCATTGAGATATTTAGTTATGCAAGAAACAATTCATAGGGGAATTGTCTTTGTGAACACAGTTAAAAACATTTGTGGCATCAGAGGAAACGAGCTCGATCAAATGAAAAATAAATTGTCATTGCAATTTATTCTCATTTTGCAAACTTACTATTACTATGTAAGATGGAAAGGCCGGGGCGTAAGGATGTGACGTCATGCATTGGCCTCAAATTCCAAGTAATTTCACAGAGGGGGTGCTAAAATATCCAGTAAAGTGATGTAAGATTGAAGTGATGTATGATTTATAGCACATACGATGACTGGACAAGTTGGAATCCAATTTGGAACATCTTTTCTTCATTTTTTCAACTCATTATGGGAAATATGATAGTAATCGTAAATCGTCTATTGTCGCAAGATCGTCATGCAAGAAAAATTGCCTTTAGGAATATGTTAGCGCTACTATTGGATACAAATCATTTTGTGTTACAAAATAATTTTTTTCGAAGTGAAACCTCGAATTTGGAATTTTTATAAGATTATTATCATGCAAGCAGCAATTAGATGTTAAGAAAACAGCTTTCTTGAAACTCCACATTTAATGCCAAAATTTGTAGTTAATAAATTATAGTCGTGAACATCTTCTTATTCATCATCCCCTAAATAAAATATAAAAATCGTTGAAAAATGTGGCAAATGGCTAATGATCTTAAGGCTCCAACAAACATGTCTCTTCTACGGGATTTTGAGGGAAATAATTCTCAAACTGGTTCAGAAATGAACTCCTCTGGCATAGCAGGAAATATTAATACCGATGAAATGGACCCAGTAACTAGAGATATTGTCCTCAGTCCAGAATTCCAAGAAATGGTCGACCGAATTTTAAAGGAAGAGGTTTCCCGTTTCGTCGCTGAAAATCTCCCTCCCGTATTACAGCCTACAGCGAAATTATACCTCGACGAATTTATCAATACAGAAACATTTAAAGGCATAATCATCGGTAAAGTTTCATTCTCAAACCGCACTCATCAATTAATTAATAAATGAATTATTAGCAAAAGTCCTTCATCTTAATTTCCACTATAAAATGCCCAAATGTGAATTAAATTTTCTACTTTTTCTTCGACATAGGTACTGCTCTGGCGAAACCGGGTTTCGAACCTTGTACTTGCCCTGAAAGTAAAAGAAATCCTCCCTATTTCAAAGATAGCCAACGTTTACCTCTTCCTCCTGGTAATTAAAGCAGTTACACTTTACACAATTGAAACATTTAATAAGTCTTGAATTTGGGGCTCCTACTCTGCAATGTCAATAGGAAATGTAATTCAATTTTCGAATCTGAAATTCTTGATTGACAATTCGTTGATAGATTTTAAACAATAATATAGGAGTACGTGCCATGAACCCTAACGGACCAAACGCTTGTTTTAATGACAGTCAAGGTAAATCTCTAATTATTTAGCAGTAATTAGTAATGTTATTAGCAGCATCTTTTATCTCTGCAACGCAACGTGTGAATGTACAATTGTCCAGTGTCAACGGAATTAAAAGGCTGCTTTGCTTTTTAGGTGGCTATTCTTGGGAAGCACCGTTACCTACACAAACGTGGGAAGAACAAATGCAAGAGAATCAAATGATAGCAAGGGGACTCCGTAGAGCAAGTCAAGATGGGATGTAAGACATTGTTATTAAGCATTGGTTGTGCTTTATTGAAGTATTGGCAAAGATAAATGAGCGTATGTCATTGTCTGTGTATTTGCTTCGGGCTGAAAAAATCATTTTGCATTGTCTATTTTGTTGAAATGACTGTCATTCATACAAATGCAACATCAACAAAGAAAATAAAAGCATTTTACATAATTTGAAACCTAATTATAAAATTTTGATGAGTTTTAGTGAATATCAGCGATTCCAGGAGCAAGATATAGGGTCTCTAGAAGACTACGGCTCTTTCGCACGTGGAATTAATACAAGTGTAGGGCAGTCGACTCCTCCGAATGGTCCAACTCGAAATAGTTCTGGTATTGGACAGTCCACACTTAATAGCACTTTTGGAATAGCTCCAGATCCAGAGCAAGTATCTCCTCAGTCTCCTGCCTGTCAACAGAAGTAAATAGCCAACAACTTATTCAGTACTCTTTACCAATTTATTGGCTTGGATTGATACGTGCTGGTGTGCACCGAGAAAAATATGAAATTTTTTGATAAATTATCGAAAAATACGAAAATTTGTTATTTTCCATCCATTTTGGACCCAAAATCGCATTGTTCTTAGCTCGAATTGCAGCTATGTATTTGAACGTGTAGTGTATATAATTTCGATTCCCCCAAAGGAACTTTCTGACTAGACTACGCGTTGATACTGTGTATGCAGAATGTAGTGTGCACATGAATTGATACCAAGTTTAAAATTGCGTTTATGCATTGTTTTTATATGAATTACTGAATAAATTAATTTTATGTAAATATAAATTGATAATGAATTCATGAATTTATTTCTTGATTAAAGGTTAAATGGGATGGAACCCCGCCGATATGATGCAAGATGGACAATCGACGTTCCTTTTGGTACTCCGGAGGCTGGTATTCAAAAGTATCGTCCCACTACTGCATAATCAACCCAAGACTGAAACTTTCATTGAGAAGAACTGTGCGTGGTAAAAAAAGAAAGGAAATTCCCTTGCATTAAGCAATTTCTCGAGATGTATACGATGAAAAGTGACTTTATTGTTTCCTGCAAATGACATGACCTTATTTCGCCAGCCTTTGTAGTTTTTTTTAAATCAAAATTATGTATATAATAACGGAATAAATATCCAAATAATACCATCTACTATTTGTGTCAAGTTTTATTTTTCTGATGCTTTCGCCAAAAATTCACCAGTACCTCACATTACACAAACACAAGATTCTCAACAATAATGGGGCAAGGCTAGTGGACTCTTGCTACCACGGGGAAGTGGGAGAAGGTAATCACGTCCGGGAGTTTGGAAATTAAAATTTCACTTATTTTTCCACTGGCGACAGAAATGACCACTCGTTTTTTACTGCCTGTTCCACAGATCACCGAAATCATCGTCCTAGAAACACCTTGGGTAGTTTCTGCGTTGGTTTCTATTCTACCTGGCTAAAAAACTTCCTTACCGCATTTTCGATAGCTTTATTGAAGAGCAAGCAGAGCAACTGGAACTGGAACTGCTTAGTTATCAAAATTCTCTGTAGCATTATAACATTCTAGCAGTTTGACAACCACTTTTCAAAAGCAGTTCCATTTCCAAAATGTCACAAACGCCAAATAATTCAAACGCACAAAACACTTCTTCAGAATTCGATCGTTCAATTCCAGGAGGTGCGGGTGGAGTCGTGTGCGGTGGACTAAATGGCTCTCAAGGTCCCGTCAATAATAATTCTCCTCGAAGTAGTCCAGGTTCAAATTTCAATTATTCCGGTTTTGGGCGAAATATTGACACTGAGGGAATGGATCCACTAACCAGCGATATTTTACTTAATCCGAAATTTCAAGCTATCACCGACAAAATGTTACTTGACGAAGTTTCCAGATATGTCAATGAAAATGTTGATGCCACGCTGAAGTTAAAAACAGATTTGTATGTAGACGACTTTGTTCGACAAAATTTAAAGCGAGTGATTCAAGGTAAAACATTTCATCAATTAATGCGAAATCATCATTTCCGAAATTGTACTAGATTATTACGCGTGTAATAAATTTTCTTAACAGGTCTGGCGCTAAGGAACATTTTACCGGGTACAGAACCTTGCGTTTGTTCTGCAAGTAGCAGAGGTCTAGTTCCACAACCTAATACAACCTACAATTCGGGTATTGGCGAATAACAATTTAAAATCTTAATTAGAATTATTAAAATATTCCCGATGAATCTTTTACATTTTCGAAGGGAAGTAAATATTTCCACGCAACTTCACGTTTTCATTCGAAAATCTTCGAATTTCGTTAAAATTCAGTGGAATTTATTTTGGAATAATAGGTGGGCGTGCAATGACAAGCAATAATGGAGGAAACACAGTCAACGGAAGTCAAGGTAACACCTAATGAATAATTCCATATGCTGAGTCCGGTATATTTTTCCTCTGTTTATTAACCAACTATGCTACTTGGGTATCTACATACGAGTACTTATTCGACTGATAAAAAGTTGAAAATCTCCGTTTTAAAATCTGTTGAATCGTTCCGGCATTATAATTCCGTTATATTATATAAATTTAGTCTAATAATCCATTCACTTGAACTTTTAGCCGGTTGTTGTGCATCTGGAAGGCCTTCACCACAGCAAACATGTCAGCAACAAACGATGTCAGAAATCGCTGGGGAAAAACAGAAATACAGCGGATTCTCATTTAACAGTAGTTTGTCAACGCCGCCAAACACGATGTACGATGAACAAAGTGTCCCATTTAGCGCTTATGGGACATCCTAAAAATCTTCCTGCTGCTTGTGGAGGATCGCAAACTTCACGAGGAAATCGGTCACAATGAAATATTTAGGTAGATCGGTGGGAGGACTTTTAGTAAATACAGATGTAAATTCAGCGTCAAGTTTCAAGCGCACTACTCCCAACTAAAAAATCGCAAACGTTCAATAATGGTACATCAAAATTACTAGTTGCAGTAAAATACAATTTTTCATTATCTGACTAATTGCATAAAATTCATTTACTAACCTTACCTGCCTACCTTTAATCCTTACCTTTAATCAAAGGAATGCCGAATGATGTCAGAGAACATAAGACGTTATACTGTAGCTTCATATAAATTCCCCACCCATTACACTTTAACCTCAACGTACGTTTACTAACTACACATTTAAAGAAAGCCATGGTGAAAGGTCGTTGACAGTTTGGAACTCAATTGTAGGAGAAAGCATACAGAACACATAATATTTTATTTTATTAATATTTTGGGGATGATACTAAAATAATTATGTTCATGGATGAAGCACATTAAATAATTAAGTAAAAATTAATTATCCTACATAATCAATAAGCACCTAGTTAGGCATCGATGCGTATTTTCATTCATGTTGGTGTCATGTTGGTGTTGTTTAATAATATTATTCTTTACACAATCATTTTGTTACGTTATTTATTTAGTGAGGTAGTATAACTCTTAACCTCATGGAAGCTAGTGAACAGAGTTAATCGGAAACGACATGATACAAGAGGAGGTTACTCTTTTGTATGGGACGGGTAGATATTAAGTTTTAACATTGAGAATGATAGTGAGTGCGTCAGGGGGGAATTGGCAAAAGGTGTGGAGAGAATTCGGTGTGTGACGTAGGACGTGAGAAGGATCGTTTAGTATAGGAGGACGCCATGTTTTCGACTACTGACCCAATAATATTTTGCACATGCTGCCATTCTGCAAACCTTCTGTTGCTAATTATTTTAACTATTTATACACGTAGACATCAGCCGCGGCACAAGAGATTAAAGTTGACTCTTATAGAAAAAGACAGCTCATTAAATGACGCATGAAATATGTGTGGGACTATTAATCAATCTATTATTTTCCACTTCAACGATCCAGTGCCGGATTCTTCGCTCCTTTCTGCTGCTACAACTGTAGACGAAATCTTTGCAGCTGGATAATCTTCTAATTCAAACCCTGAGCTCCTTAATACCTCAAAGCCTGTTTCTTTTGTGTAAAATAAATGTGAGTCAGTGATCAAGTGATCATGCACGAGAAAGATGTGATGGCTCATTTATGGGAATGCTTTATCTGTCCGTCTGTCATAAATGTGATAATCATAAACGGTTTGAGACATTTCGTACAAATTGTGCGTGTCCTCTTGGGGTCAGGTCTCATTAGAAAATGGACTTAATTCAATGACCCCTTGACCCTTTACAGCTGTACATTACAAGGTTCGGTGTGATATACCCGCGTAACCGCTGTGCGACATGTGGGGATATCAAAACCCTTGTAACCGCTAAACATTGTGGTGGTGTCAAATTTATCCTTGCCACCGTTACACGTTATAATAACGTCAAATTGACATTTTGTCAAATTTTCAACGTTTTCGAGCAAACTTTGACTTTTAAAGTTTACAACGTAAATTTTATTCTGCCTTTACGCTGCTTTTTTGCAGTCGTTTTTACAATGGTTTATGATACTTCCCGTTCCTCCCGAAATATTCTATTTATTCTCCTGCCTCAAGTAGATCTTTGTGTTCACTCACAGTTATTGTTTCCATTTGGCAGAAAAACTACAAAATAGAATCTATTATCTTCTGGTTAGTTTCGTCAGATAGTAAAGAACAAAGTGAAACGACGCTGTGTGTCAGCTCTACTACTTATTACTGGAGTCGTCGACTGTTTCCATTGGCATACTTTCTTGCTTTTCTTGCTCTGTGTAGCTCATCTCTCCTGCCAGTCCTGCCAATACTTTCCCACTCTCGCAATTCAACATTTTGCACACTTGTTTAGCAAACATAAAAGCATTACAAGATGTCTAATGGTTTGTATGAGCTAGCCAGTAATGTTCAGCAAAGCTAACGGTGGAACAGAAATCCAGAAAAAGAAAATTGCATCATCACACATGTGAAGATCATTATGAATCCCATCCGTCCATTATATCAATAGAAAGTATACTGTATGCAAATCTCTTCTGGCATTTAGCGATTTGTTAACATTTTGGCACAATCCCGTTTTGCAAATTGACGTCAACTGCTCCTTGCAACTGGAATACGCAGGAAGAATTTGGCTTTATCATTGCTCGGGTGTGTCCGACATACTTTCATTCGCCATTTACAAGGGAACTGTAGATTATGTAATTAATGAAGTTTATGCAGAGGCGTAGTCGCTTACGCCATAAAAAGTGTGGGAGACGGAAGCCAGAATTCCATTTTACACCAACTGGAATTCCTTGAGGACCCTTTCTATAGTCTTTAGGCTCAGCATTGTTTATCTTTCCTTTTTTTGCATTTAAGAAAATAAGATATGCAAATGTGACACTCAATTCCTCTGCCATTCCATTTCTTATCCTCTTTACTAGATTTTTTTGCTACTCCTGCTGCTTACACTGAATTACTGATAACTAGAAGTTTGTAACCTTATGCATACCGTATAACTCGAATTAGTTCACCAGGGAGAACTATTGTGTCATCAATGCCTGGGTGGACTAAAACTATTGGATTTTCTAGAGAGTGTAAAGATTAAAGAGTGTAAATTACAGGTAAAGATTTTCATATCTAAATTTGTTCGAAAATGCAATAGTTCTTCTCTCGTAGGTGGGGAGAGGGGATAAATTATACCGAGGGAGTGAAATAATTCGATTTATAGGGTAATTGAATTTTGTGGCTGTATGTAAATGGTAGAATAGAATCTGTGCACACGACTGTATGTAGATTTCACAGAGAAATATTTTGAGACATTCTGTCTAGTCGAAAAACGTTAATTGAAGGGTTATGCTATTGCTCCGTAAGAATTAGCTCTACAACGGGAAACTAGACAGTTTCAAAGTTTCAACATGCGTGTCTTTTTGGGACAAAAAACCACTAACTAAAATATACTGTTATTACCTTCCCTTCTCCTACGCAAATCCATGCAACTTTGCTTCGTTTGATT
>JABASI010006853.1:0-10418 GCA_019776505.1 Tomocerus nigrus
ATAGTCCAAGATATTTATTTGTGAGTTTATCATTCGCCCTGTGTAACACAAGTCTCTTGGTCGGTCATTTCGACACTTGCATGGTTCTTGGAAAACGGCTTAGTTCGCGGATTAGCGCAGGACCAAATATATTATGTGTACCTTTTGGAGTGAATGTGTAATTTTCGTCTTTATATGTAAATTATAGAAATGCACAAATGCTTAAGTAGGGCTATGAATAGCCCACCCTCAACCAACTACAAATTACTCTATCGAAAACAAAGTAAAAGGAATAATAATATTTATTCTTAAAGGTTACAGTGTTTTTCCTAGTTGATATTTGTTTAGCCCAGTATTTATGTCAGTTACCTTACTGCAATTGATATAATAAATGTCTAATTTATCTTTAATTCTGACTGAATCTAGGTTTATAACTTATATAATAGTATAAATTAGAAATTACGTTTACAAATGCATAGACACTTATTTAGTAGTTTATTTTACACTTTGAAACAAATGGAAAAGAGCATAAACAAAAGGTAAACTGTGCTAGTTTACAATTGCCCGTCAGGTAGACTAATAACTTCCTCGTTATCAAATTAATTCTTTGCATGCTGCCTGCAGGTTACTTCACTGACTTGATTTCAAATCTAATTCATCTTAACTAAAGCAAATGAAAGGTTCCTTTACCCACTACTTTACGAAATTCACTCTGTTATTATGAAACGTAAATCTTACTTTCATCTCTATATGACTTGGTTACTTTATAGGGAGAAATGATGTCTCGATAAATGTACCCACCTTCATTTCGTGCAACTACTGTACACTATACCTAAAAGCAAACAATATTAGGCAACTGCAAATAGCTCCTGAGCAAACAAACCTTTTTACTCAAGTGTTACATTATTTTATTATGCAAAAGTCTACTCACGCTACCAAGCAAATACAAATAGATTCCCTTAGCTCCTATACCGACACTTGATATAATGAGGGCATTGCTTCAATTATTTACAACTCATTCCCTAACTAAGCCTAAAATTAACTTTTTTTATTTGCTAACATCATACTAACTTACTGCAAAAGCAAGGCTAAAAGAGGTGTGCCTCGTTCTCCAACCTGATAATTACTGCTAAGAATAAATATTTGTGGTGTAAATCAAGAAAATTTATTTTCCCCAGTAATTAATACTGCCTACAGTTAACTTACAGTCTTACTTCATTATCCAAACAGTTATTATTTTACTGTACATAATTCATTCCAAGCAAACATTTCAGTTTCGATTACACTTTATGCAAATAAGCAAACTAAAATCATTTTATTTCCCTAAAGATGTTTATGTGCTTCGCACTTTTCATAAAGAGACTATGTTGTCCCTGATGGTCTCGGGAAATTCTATGATATTTTACATTCATAATTATAAGTGGTTTCCTATTATTATTTACTATGTGTCAGTTGCTCAACAAATATAAATAAGCCTTGCACTCAAGGGCAAACATAACAATTGAGAAAGACTGCAGGAAGGGATATCAGAGAAAGTTTATGGAGAAAGCATAAAATAGCTACTGATAAAAGTGCACATAATATCCCCTATGACTTACCAAGTAACATATCATGCACTTATTGCACAATCCACCAATCCCAAGTATATTGTCTTTATTTGTTTTGTTTGCTCGCACTCAGTAAATAGTAAATAGCAACATGAGGAAAGTACATAAATTGTTTATAGTTGAGCTAAATAGAATAATATTATCAAAAGGGTATCCTGATAATAGTGTTGCATGCTATTTAATCAGCTCCAGAATTCCTTAGCAAGTGGCTAGTGTGTATAGAGGAAGGAAGGTTGCAGGGAAATTGAAATGTAATCTGGAAGTGAAGTCGAGGGTAAGGAGAATAGTATACACAAAGGGCAAAAAAGAAATCCTATTCGCTCTACGCGTCTATTACTTCCAAAGAACAGATTTGAATTCATTGAACGCAACGCTCACCTCTCAAGGAAATGGCAAAGTTTACACGAACTGACCCAATACCCATGGGATAAGTGAGAAAACAGTCTGGGGGCAAGACTGCCGAATCTTCTGCCCTTTTTCGTCCCTTTCTAAACTGCCTACTACACACTTACACACTCAGCCAGAAGACGTTCAGCTAGGAAATTCTAATAAAGAGTGGCTCCTTTCTCAGATGATCGTGAGGAGAAAACGATTCAGACTCACTTCCCTATATAGCTCTATTTGAAAAGCAAAACGCAACTGAGTTTTCTATCTTGGATGGCTGTTGTATTACAATAATCGAATGCAGTCCAAACCTATCCAATTCACATCAGCCTAGTCGGATGAAGGAAACGCAGAAAGGATAAGAAAAAATATTTATTACGTGGGCCAAAAAGCGTATCTACGCACTATTGGAAGAGCATCATCGGCTTTCCATCATCCATCAATGAACCACTTATTCATGTCTATAATTATAAACCTTGCAATACGCATTAATGCGTATTGCGTTAGCTTTTTGCTCCCAATTGTATGTCCAAAGACAGTAGAAACACCCACCCCTTCCCAAGTTCCCACTCATTACTACAGGATTCGCAATTTACAATCTCAGAGTTTTAGCTTTTCCAAAGGCACGCGGAATGCCGTCACATTTCGAAAAATTCATTTTTTGAATTGCGACATTTTACCAAGTACTTAATTCTTATCACATTTTCTGGTACACGAAAACGGAGGTCAGCTACCTATTATATTAAGTTAATTTAGCTAATAGTTTAGGGTGCAAAACAACAATAAAATGTTTCAAGAAAATGTAATTTGCTTGCTTTATACATATGTCTGTTTAATTTTTCAGAAGCATTATAATCATAATTAAAAGAAAATGATGCAAATAAAAATAGATAATGAAATCGCGATAACTATTGTAAAATACAATTCCCCAGTTAAAGAAAAGAACTCGTAAATTCCAGATCTTCGGTGTGAGCGCATGAAGCCGAAGTATAGAAAGCAAACGTAGTACATAATCCCAGATTCAAATGGAGGAATATGAGCTACAAATAGGACCTTTAGCCAATTGGGGGTAAAATAAGCTTTAACTTATTGGAATTCAGGAGAAGTCGGCTGATCCTTTTGCTTATCAATACCTTTGCTTTTCCATGACAGCATTTGACTGGAATTTGACAGTGTTGTAGCTATATGTATGTGTAAAATAGCAAGATATGTATTTTCGTCTCTGCAAAAAGAAACAAAGACTAAGTGAGAGGGTAAAAATACTTAAACATACTTACTATTCGTTATCTGAAGCTGTCACTCTTGCTTAGCTCTATTATTTGAAGATTGCACGTTATATTACCAGAGTATATTCATTTCTGGTCTATATAATATTGGGGGAAGTTAGATATTGCTACAAAGTTACTCCTTTCAATGTACAAGGGCAATAAGGTTAACAGTCGAAACAATTTGAGTCAAGGCTATAGATACATACATTATAAATACATTCCTAGAGAAGGCAGAAAAGAGTGATACAATGTTGCTGTAGAGCATAATTGCTATAATAGGTGCGTGGTGGAAAGTAGGAAACTATTTTGTGTAAGTTGAACTGATTGCGAGCTGAGTTTTTCTTTTCTCCTTTCCAACAACGCAACGCAGGGAAAGGAATTGATGTGGAACATCGACATTCCGACATCGTCCTAATCCTTAATATTATGTTCTTTCCTTCTTTTGCTTTTCCGTTTGAGTTTGACAGGTTCTGTTGTAGTCTGTGTACAGTTCTTGTACATTTCCCTTTGACGTCTTGAGTCGTTTCTCCAACTCTGACGCCGAGTAAATCAAATAGGACGGGATGAATGGACGGATGAATAACTACGTGACTTTAAGGAATTTAGCAGTTCAACAGATTTGAGAGAGACAAAACTTTTTTACTCCTTTTCTATACACAGAAGAACATTGTATAGAGGAAATAAAGGTACGCCGTACGCGGGTTCTAAGGTGTTCATGCTCTGCCTATTAAATTCTTTGCTGTTATTACGTAAGTGAATAGAAAAGCGAAAGTTTTCAACTTTAAGAAATATTTGTTGAGTTAATGGGATTTTAGGGGAAGAGACTTTTTGTAGTACGCAACGATGTTATGTAAACGTAAGATGAGTGGAACTCCACGAGCTACAGTTGAGATTTCAGATTCACAAGCATGACATATGTTATGTCCTTGTACTGATAAGCGACAAGAAGACATTACGTCAAGTTCAAGATCACGACAAAAGTTTTATTACGCCGGAAGAATAAATACAGACATGTCACTTTGAGAGTTCCAACACTTTTATGACTTCTAAACGCACTAAAGATCTTAATTATTGTAATTAATGCTAAATTTCAATGTAATGTCAGTAAATTTCGTTAATGACATCAATGAACTTTTTGATGCAGTCCTTGGCCTAATCATTACGACGATTCATCATGCTTGCATATCTGGTTATCACGCACAAACCAACAGCAACAGATTGAATTATCTCTAATTACTATAGTATATTAGTAATACCCATAAATAGTTGTTCATTAAAACAGATAATAATGTGGATTGCCATAATCAACATGTAAGTACATAGCAATTCATAATACACCTATTGAATACTAACGATTAATTAATATTTCGCTTGTCGGCAAAAGACAAAAATGAGAGCAATGTTTGATTGATACTATTCAGGAAAATAAAAGCAACTGTTATAAAAAGACAATTACCCAGTAATATATCTTCAGAATTGAAGGCATTCTATTTTCTTCAATAGGAAAATAGGAACACAGTAACAAAATTTAGGTTTAGAAAATTATCAGTCATTTGAGTGCAATTTGGACCCTGAGTGCTGCTGTATAACTTTTTATCATGGAAATGATTTCTTTAATCTACTTGTAGTGATAACAAATGAGCAAGAGAGGTTCATATATGAAGCTAGCTATCTATATGTAGCACTATTCCTGTATGACATGAGACGATCTTGTTTAATGCTTATTGCTTTTGCACATAATAATAGTGATGATATTGTATTAACTACAGATACAGATACTATAGTTTCAACTTCAACCAACTTATCTTACTTTCCATACACTATCAATTCTTACTGTGCATTGCTCAATAGCACGATATACGAAGCCGCAGAAGCTTTGGGCCCACCTTATGAACTTGATGATAGCAAAAAGTGAGTTTTATAGTGAAACAGGATTTCGCAACGTCAATCATATTCGTTCCATCTGTCATTGTAACTAAATGCTATGGATTTGATGGAACATCATTTGTGCATAAATTAATCGACTCGTGTGACAGGTGGCTCAGTAGTGTTTTTTTAAGCCAGCTCATACTTTGTCCTGGCAATAATACCCAACGTACAGTATCCAGCTAATAATAGCATATAAATATTTAATAAAGGTATCGTTTCGGTACTTATGTACATAATAAACACTACACATACACACCTCTGTACCACTTTATGAACTTTTCTGATTAGATAGAAAGAAAAAAAATAAACATTACAGATGTACTCGCTAGCGCTTGTGTTTTGGTAGCATTGTGGAATCTCAAATCAATTTCAGTGAATACACAATAGCGAAAACACATCAATAGTTACAAAATCGTTCAACCGTAAGCACGCGTCCTGAATAAACTCTTCTGCATTACACAGATATACCTACACACACCTTTGGAACAAAGGATTCGTTTCCATTGCAAAAAGTTTTATGGAAAGAAACAGGATCATCAACAAATAAAGATAGCAAAGCAAATTGGACAGCTTGATATTTTTCGAAGGATAAATCAGTGTTTGACTGTTTATTACTTTTATGCAGGTCAATGTAAACTGACTCACCTTCTCTTGTCAATAATAATCCTGCCACAATTTAAACTTTTTTTGTCAGTTAAATTAATCCCCACAAAACTGCTTAAGGATTTTCATAACTAGTGGCATTCTTAATCAAAAATATTTCAAAATGGTTTACAAAACTACAGTAACGGCCTTAACGAAATCAGAAGATCGATTAAGAGATGTTATCGTTCTCAGCATATCCTTCATGTTCATTTTCTCAGCTTTCATTACAATGTGTAATGTAGAGGTTGGTTTTTCAACATTTAGTTATGCATTGACAATGGAGATATTCACTTATTTAGTTGGTTACTAATTTTCATGAAAATTGTTTTAATTGCAGCAAACCGTTTTGAAAAGTATTAATGCAGATGATGAGAATTTCACAGGAGATGGCTACATATCACTGGCAATTCTTTATGCCGTTTTCTCATTGTCTAATTGGATAGCTCCATCAATTATTGCTGTTTTAAACACGAAGATAACGATGATATTAGGAGCCGTTGTTTACAATATCTTCATCGCTAGTTTTCTCTATCCGGTAACATGGGTTTTATATGCCATGTCAGCCTTACTGGGTTTAGCTGCTGCCGTTTTATGGACAGCCCAAGGAAGTTATTTAACTTATTTAGGAACAAAGGAAACCGTCTCTAGAAATTCTGGGCTCTTCTGGGCAATTTTACAGTGCAGGTTACATGCTTACTTTATGTACTTGCTATTTTCTGCATGTAAAATTTGATTGCCTGTTTTGAAGTGTCATTTTAATCTTTGCAGTGCATTTTTCGGAAATGGTTTCGTGTTTTGGATGTTTCAAGGAAAAACTCACATCGACAGTCAGACACGTACTATTGTGTTTTCTGTTCTGACTGCTGTAGGTACCATTGGAGTGTTTTGTTTGTTTTTGCTTCCTTATCCTCGGTGAGAAAACGGTTATTTTATTTATTACGTTTTCATGTCTGTAAGATATTTTGGAGTTTTCCAACTGAATGTCATTGTTTAATTTAGAATTCGCACCGTTGAGGGCCAAGCAAACAAAGGAACGGGAGGGAAACTAAGTGAAGCCATCTCAGCCTTTCTCAACTCCTTGAAAATGTTGACTCAGAAAAATATGCTCTTACTATTCGTTACCTTCATATACTCTGGTATCGAACTCTCATTTTACAGCGGTGTTTATTCTACATCAGTTGGTAATACCGAACTCTTCGGTTCCGATGCCAAGAGACTTGTTGGACTCTCTGGAGTCTTCATTGGTGCTGGAGGAGTTGTAGGAGGAACGATTTTCACTTTCTCTGGAGCAAAACTTGCAAAATTTGGTAGATAAAGCTATAATTATTAGGTAGGTATCTAATTAGGATGTCATCAATAACTAAATTTTCTGGTTCATTTTCTGCAGGAAGGAGTCCAATAATCATTTTGGGAGTCATTACCCATGTAGCTGCGTTTGTTTTGATTTATATTAATTTGCCGGATGCTTCTCCAATTAAATCAACGAATGAATCATCATATTTAACAACACCTTTGGCGACAATTGCAATGTTATGCGCTTTTATCATGGGTAACATGTTTGATATACATATTTTTTATTCATACAGAATAAACCATGCAAAACGGTGCAATATTTAGAGAGTTACGTTAGTGGCCTCTGTTGACCTCATTAAGCAGTGGTAGTAGCCCACGACTACACTGATTGATACTACATACCCAATTGGCCCCGACATATTAGGTCACATTGTCACGTTTAGTTTTTCTAAAGACCCTGACTGTAGCAGTAGTAAATATAACGCCAGAAGGCCCCAGTTGACCTTGTTCCAGGGACCCCATTTTTTAACTCAGTGGTCCAATGGATATCTAAATGACACATAGAAAGTTTGAACAATGTAAAACAATCCGGTTAAAAGTTATCGTGCACATGGAGGTGCGGATGGACGCGACGAACAGACTGGCATTCCTATACAGAGCAGCTACGCATCTCTGAATATTGGCCAATCCAATAATAACATTTTATCTGCCTGAACTTTTCATACCTACCTACTTATGATACAATTTCAATGTCCGTAAAAAATAATCAAAAACGGTTTATTTAGGTTTTGGAGACTCCTGTTTTAACACTCAGATTTACTCAATTCTCGGCGAATTATACTCAAATTCTGAAGATTCCTCTTGTGCCTTTTCCCTCTTTAAATTTTCTCAATCCGCAGCTGCTGCAGCTGCTTTCTTCAGTAGTGGAGCATTAACACTCAGAACTTCACTAACTATTCTAACAATAGTTTGTATCACTGGCGCAATTACATTCATTCTCGTAGAATCTGGGATACCAAAGAAAGACAAGAGAAAATCTGATCCTGAAAGTTCTATCGAAGAGGAACCTGAAGAGGAACACAAACTCAAGCCTGATAGTTCTTAATTTTCATTTTATACATCATTTTTTGTTTACCCACTGTGAAATTAAAAATACAAAACTGAGTCACTCATAGCCATAACCAATAAAAATACCACCAAAAATATGTGATAAGGAAATTATTATTATTTCACAAAGATACCTATATCAGATTATCCGCGGTTCTAAAAGGCTTTAGGCTATCAAACTTTTGTAAGAATTAAAGATGCATAAACATAATAATTTATAATGTTGAAATAAAAATTATAGGATAAGCTATGGTAAAGGTAGGAATGTTTCATTTGAGTTAATATTTTATGTCACATTGTTGTTACACAAGTGATTGCGAAGTATTTTATTTAGTTTATTTTAACCGACATAAGTATATTGATCTGAAAGTAAACAAGCATTGCAATTTGCAATGGTTATTTTATATACAGTTTGTAATAGACGGGGTGGATATTTACATAGTGCAAGTCAATTAGATGTATTAGGTTTCACTAGCCTGACTAGAAAGACTAACAGATTAAAACCATTTCCTTAATAGGATCAAGCTATCAACAATGCAAGACTCTTTGAAGTCGTAAATAAGCAATTTCGATGAAAATCTGTTGCTGGAGGCTAACTAATGCTCCGTTATCGTTACATCACAATTGCTTTGCAAATATCCGCATTTACATGATGCAACTTCGCTTTACGAACAAAGTTTAGACGAAGTAGGAAAACGGTGCTGCTATATAGCAGCAGACGGGATCATGAAACAAAATGATGGTTTGAGGCAAGTTGTCTTGTGCATGTAAACGTATAAAATTGAATAGAACAGAGCGAATGGCATGGAACAAAATGAAGACATGACATGACATGAGAATAGTAATAGATCGAGGAAGAAGAGCTAACAGCCCCATTCTCTTCACTTTGTCTCTTTCTTTCATCTTTAATAGAATTTCTAGTTTTCCTCTTTCTCTATTTGATATGGTTAATTTTCTAGTCGACTCCAACAAACCATTTCAGTCACCCTACCTACACCACGCTCTGCCCTCAAACGCTAAAACACTCTTTTCCAAACCAGTCCTTCTATTGTCCTCTCCACCTAAATAAATTTCTGCTTCAGTAGTACTTCTCTAATAATATAGTCACTCAGTTCAGTTAGTTCAGATGTCTGCCCTTTCAATATTATTCTTCCGCTATTTTGTTTAGCATAACATTTCAACTAGATTGGGAAAATCTGAAAAATAACAATTTTCCCCAAATTCTATACAAGATTTGAGTAATAGGAATGGGAATAATAGTTGTTTGAAGGATGATCCGAATTGGACATGGTCATCGATTTTCCATTCAATTAAGGCAGGGATTAGCATCAAAAGGACTTCTTTTTTGGGGGATGGTACACGTAAATATACATGCACACTCAACATTGTGTCTAAGTTCTTAGCAAATCTTTATATGCACAAACTGTTGATAATGCAGTTATTAATTTCAAGAGATAGCTACTGATACAATTTTTGATTACGGTATGTACGGTGTTTACTGCGAAAAAGGTTTTTTGTGTCCAATTTTGTTTCTAAACAAATATTACAGTAAACTCCTAATGAATATGAAAAATGGTAGTCTGAAAGAGTGGGAACCTGTGATGGTGCAATCGTGAAATTCAATCTACAAAAATGTATTAATCAAGTCAACGGACCATATGAATCTTTTGTCAAAGATCGATGATTTATTGTTTCACTTGGGTGAAGGAAAAGGCTTTGTTCTCCTTAAAATGCACCCTCCCCTCTTCTCTATTGTCTCTTTTTAGGGAAATGGTGTGTCCACAGCCTGCAAACTCCACACGTCCGGTAAACTACCCCATTACTCACTTCGTGGACAAAATACACATTAAATGGTATCCTAGCTAGAATTATACGACTCGTAGTACACCTTACTTTCTATGTCTATAGGAGAAGAACAGTACTCGTGGGTGCCGTTCATAATCTGACAATATAAAGTAATTACATTATACATACATTAAACAGTTAGAAAGGTTTACCTTTAGATACATAGAGAGATTGGAGTTGCTTTTCCAGTGCATAAATACTTTTCGAGGCATTTCATAACCTGCGACTAAAATATGACTTAAATGTAAGAAACTAAGATGTAATATTCATCCAATAACTATTTCCATATTATTTGATTAGGATTTCTCTGCAACAATTGTTAATATAGGTACCTCCAAAGAGAATTCACAGGTCTTACAAT
>JABASI010006854.1:0-10417 GCA_019776505.1 Tomocerus nigrus
CCCCCCCCCCCCTGTAACTCGGTTCTGAATACGGGTATGTATATCACCGCACCGACCGGGTAAGCAAGAAGAATACATGCATTAATTATGTAATACTCCATGTGATTACAGTAGGTAGGTATAACACGTTTTTTTTAAATTTCAATATAGACTCACCATCATCAGAATAGGACTGGAAGTTACAATTACTGCAAATAATGGTTTTTAGTAGTCAGGTACCATTACAATAGTGGCATAGTTTAAATAAAACCTTTGCCTTTAGAATAATAAATATGCGACAGTAGTTCGTCTAAATAAGTAAAGGTTAGATGTTCGAACATTTTAGGTCAATCGTGAATGATTTATCTACTTTCAGTTCTGGTATGGCATCCAGCACAGCGTCAAGCTTCCATTATTCAGTAGGGGAAGCTACTTTACAGATATGTTCTGTCTATCTGTCTGTGTCGTTATGTGCACACGATAATCCATGAAAGGGTGGTCAAATAATTTTTGTGTAATAAGAACATCTATGAGACGATGTTAGTAAAAGAAATGAGGTGAAAACGCCATAGATGTGGACTTGTGGATGGGTGGAAATATTTTGTCCGCATTTCTACACGCATTTTAGGAACACAGTTTACAATGTCAAGGGATAAGGACGTCAATAAGTCAAGGTCAATGGAGTCAGCCTGCCTATAGAATTACATCATTACTTAAAAATATTCCGTTTTAAAACATGATATGCTTAGGTGTCCAAAACCATTCCTAAGCAACTTTACTAGTATCAAAGGTCAAATCTTCCACTACTGCAGTACATTCGTGTTGCGATGGTTCATTATATTTACTATTCGTAGATCTAAACTGTAATGTTTAATATTGGAATCTATCTTCTCTTAAAGTCAGTTTAATATTAATTTTTAACTGGTTTTATTTAGAAATAATTTTACAGCTCTTAAACAGTAGTGCTTATAGCTAGAGATGGGAATCGAAATACGAATCGGCTTTTGATTATATAATTTCCTTGTTTGTAAACTTTAATTTAGTACTGGACAAAGTTGCCAGCGAAAAATTAAGCGTCAAATAAACGATAATAAATTCTGTTCATAAAGGATTAAATGTATTTCGGTATTTCCATTGGTAATAATGCGCAAAGAACAATATGAGCACAAAGGTATAGGTATATACCTATCTACATATACCTAGATGAATACTTTTATCATTTCGATAAAAAGTTAAACTTTCGCTTTTCTTCCAAACGCATGCATCAAATGAATCCATGCCTGTTTTCCTCAGTGTTCATGTAAAGAGCCACCTTATTTTTATGAAGTTTATCTTAATGCCTTATAATGTCCTTTTAATAAATCTCAGTACATTTTGCTTACTTCAGGGTAGCTCCGCTTTAATTGCACAAGAATTCCCCTTCTATCTATGCTCTGACTCCGTATAATGCAAAGAGACCTATTAGTACCATTGTGTTTAACATTTTGCAGGGTTTTGCATAGATGACCAATTAATCTGTCCTTTCCTTATCCCGCCTAGCATTGCCGATTGATACGATCGATCAAAATATTAAATCATATACATAAAAGGATTCGGATTGTTTTTAGGCTTTAAAAGGCTGCATTCTGTTTGTTTGTTTGTTTATTTCGTCCTGGGGAAAAGGAATGCTTTAGAAAAAGGGTAAAAATATCCATCACATCAAGTGATATTCAAAAATGAAGTGATTATCAGCATTGCGTTAATTAAGTTTACAATAAGTAATGGTGGTTTTCTGCAATTTTTCTTAATTTTTGTTATCAGGAAAAAGGAAAAATAAATATACAATCAATGTACGTTTGTTTCATTCCTTGTAATTTTCGTTCAGTAGGATTGGTCACTGACGTCAATTCAGGCCTCTAAACTTTCAAAGAAAGTAGGTTACCACTTGCTATCAATAATGCCTGTTGGTTTTCTAAAGAAGGTGGTTTTAGAAGGAGCTCGTACTGTACCCATAATATAATAACCGATATGACAGCAGGTGACCTGTCGTTTAGTTCGCAATCCTTTAATATTTCCTAATCAATTTCTAAGTGGCTGAGTTACATGTTTTGGTTTCATTCATGCATATAGTACAAACTGGGGTGGCTACCGCTACTTGCACGAATTACCAAAACTCTATCTTCACTTTGATTAGGCAATTATTGATATTATTTTAGAGTGTCAAACTTTGTAATCTGATGAAAATTAATTGAATATTCGGTATAAATGTATTATTTAAATATAATAATATTTCCAATCACAGATATTATCATTAGGCACTTACAATTATTTTTGTATTCTTTGTTTACATATTACTGTGTCAAATATCGCAAACCTTAAATTTAAGGTCAGTGGACTATAAAAACGTAGCATCTATCTTTTAAATTTTTCGAATGAAAAAAGTGCAGAACGAGTGTCAATGGATGGGTCTTTTGATGCTTAAAAAATTTGGCATTTTTTAACTTCATAGCTAGCCTGAGTCATTTTAAATGTCAACAGTGGCAGATATTTGAAAAGCTGTTCTCAATGGGAGGTTGTCTTGCACACATACAGACACAGACATCTTTAACTTTTCTATTAAGTACCCACCACTATTGAATAATGTGTTATTGTGTGTGCACGCAGCCCACACACTACACGCCTAGTTTCAAACACACTATGATATCTTATCATCTTATGCATTCTGTCAATTGAGGAAGACGAGTAGATGTACATGCATTCTTAAAATAGAAAGTTCCGTTGTGAATATTTGACTTGCCTTGTATGGAGTGGCCCATAGCACTAATTGAGAGCTTATATGATGTCAATTGTCAATACAATTTTTCTATATGGAATCGATATCAATTTTTCTCAAGAAAATCGAGAGCTCCATTTCAAAAGCTTTAATCTTCCGCCTGAAAGTACCCCATTTCAAGAAATACAGGCTATTGAGATCTGACTCAGAGTAAAATTGTTTAAAAAAATGCCCTTTAGACAACTGCACGCTCTTATTTTTTTATTTCATAATTAGGGAAATTTCTGTGTGGTAAATATTAAATATATTGTATTTTCTCAGTAGGGCTTCGCTAAAAGTCAATATTTTACTTTGTAAGAAATGTTTTACCAAGCAATATATTATGTGTAATTTTTACTGTTTGTAATTATGTGATGACTCGGTCCCAACTCCTTTGCTTATCACATCTTGTAGTCGGGGTCAAATAAGTTTTGGTATCATTGATTACAGATAGATGCATATTAAAGTGTTTCACTTACTGACTTGGTTGAATTGTAATGAGTACATTGCATTGCAATAGTAGATGCCATAAGGAAGGGATTACTTCTGTTTTGGGATATTAAATAAATAAGACATGGATTCGCATTCATAGGAAGTCCATCCCATATGTAAATAACATTTCCATTTTATAGCGTTTAAGTATTCAATCCTGATATTATCACCACCCATCAAATCAATCGTCAATACGAATAAAATAGAGAAGAAGATCAGTCTGCTCTTTGACTCCGTGCAGTCAGTTTTAAAAAAATGCAATACGCATACGAAGTAATCATCAAGTGAGCCATAAGAACATTATAAGAGTATGTTTACATACCTACTTACCGATAGTGCATAAGAAATGGCAGCATCTCTAGTAAAAGCTGTTCTACATATGTTAACATAGAAAGGTTGGAAAGAGCCGTACCCCGTACCTACGTGAGTATATGTGAGACACTGAGACAAACACACGCTAAGGACATCAAATCGAGCTTTACGCAATAGGCATCAAAAATCTCATTTCTTGCCGGACCCGTCGTCTGCGTCTGGTCTCCTTTACCTGTTCCACTGCTACTTACTTACCTAGCACAATGCTACGTGGAGTGGAAGTGCAACAGTTCTCTGACACCCACTGTAACCATACTAGTACTAGTAAGTACCTGGTCGTTATTTTTACTCTATCTTCATTGTGTTACATTGGGCAAAATGGATTAGCTTGTCCAGATTCTTCTTTTTTCTCCTTCTGCATCTACCTATCTGGGACTGTGTCATTAACATCGGTAACAATAAGCATGAACGGGAATTTTAGAGAGGGATGAGATTTCGCCATATTGCAATCGCAGGTGCATAAAATAAATCAGACAATTAACAATATAGTTCATTTTGTTTTCCACCGTTGTCGTTTGCTCGTTTTCCTATAAGATAAGCAAGTGTGTATAATAATATGCGCATCTACCTTCTTAAATAGCTCTCATTGCAAATAAAGAAGTGCAGTGTGTATATGCATTAATCCTGCTAGCAGTGCACCTGAATTCACAGATCAGGTAAGAAACGGGACATTTTATTTCAATGTACTTAACCTCTCCATTTTTTATTATAAGGGAACAATAGGGAAAATTTGTAGATTTGGTACATTTTTGTGTATTTAAGTAAAATTGTTACTATTTTAATTTTAGTGATAGGGTCACGAAACTGTAGGAACGCTCTACATTATAATTTATTAACGAACATTATATAATAACTAAGTAGCTGTTCTGACTCGCCCCTTCCAATCTTATGTACATAAGTGTTTATCATTAACCAATTTAATTTAATGCAAGTCAGAGAAGCCTCTGCGTCATATGGAAGTTCCCACCTCGACAATTGTCAGTTCTCCCTAAAGATTCAACAATGAAAGGCTTCAATATTAGCTACGTACGCACTTTTTGCTATTAACAAAGCGCTATTATTAGTGTCCTTGTGTCAAACAAACAAATTGTTAGGAACACGAAAGAGGATCCAAATCCAAACGACCCTGAAATTATACTACACATAATATTATTTGTCCACTAATACACCGATAAAAAATTAATAATTTTGCTAGTTTTTTCTCAAACGGATTAAAGCATTGGCTTTAGGAGTTCGGCATTTATTTGACTAATGGATTTCCCTGTCCTACAAATATAAGCGTTTTTTCTCTGCTCCTGTAAAAAACAATAATTAATGCCATTATACGTGTATCCACATCTTAAGTCATGGAATGCATAAAATCCATACCCCGAGATGTATAAACAAACTATGAAATAGAAATGGAAATGTTAAATTAATGTGCGACTTCTTATTATTTACCTACGTAACTTACTGTCATTAGAGTTAGTTGAGACTTGGAGTGCAGTGCACATTTTACACACATTTAGTAGACCAGATTTCACGTAAGCGAATTTACTTTCCACACAAATCCGTCTAAAGTATGATTTCTTGGGGTGCATCATTTTAGTATATTAACGCTGCTATTTATTATTTTTGATTTGAAACTATTTTTAACAACGATTTAAATGTCAATGATTTAAATTTAAATTAAGGCCTTTCAATAAACATTCATATCATGAAAATTTCATGGAAAGTTCTAATAATTTCTTATGGTTATCAGAATATCCGGAATTTTCATTGTTTATCGGAAAATACAAAATTTTAAATGGCATAGTCAAGATATAAAATTAAAAATTAATTTTTTTACAACATTTCATCAAACCCATAGTTTAGCAGAGGTAAATTTTTGGAATCCAACTAATTTCTTCATTAAAATTCATTTTCATGAATCTCCTTTAAACTCAGCCATAAAAAGTACATGCATTTCGGATTTAATGAGTAGGTATAATAAATATTATTATAGTCTCACTTCACATTTCACATAGTTGCACTTGCAGTTAATATGTAAAATATAATTACCTATGCATCTTTTCTTGAGTTGCGGAACAGTCTTATGCATTCTTATTAAAATTGTGATAATAATTTCTAGATTTCCATGGAGAGTGATTTCTGAAAATATTCTTTGTTCGTGGAGCTAGTGTGCAATTGCTATATAAAGTCTTGGAAGAAAAATACAAATCTATTTTACCCTAAGTTTTACTTTACCTGTGAAAATTAGAGGCAGTTTAATTTATATTTTAATTCCATTTAAGTAATACAACTTTTGTTGTCGTGCTATTATCATATTTCAAGAAATTGTAAGTATGGCTTGCTCGATGATATGTAGGATGACAACTTCTACAGTTGTAGGCGTCTTACTTTCATTATACGGTTCCATCTTTATGGTATATTGGCCATCAATATTTAACAGCTTGTTAAACAAGGTGAGCTCTCAATGAAATTACAAAGATACAGATTATAATATTTAAAATACCGTATATCTCAAATTAGCTGTCCCCCTCGATATAGTTCACCCCCCAGGGATGAACTATTGTATTTTCGCGAAATTTTCGCCCCGAATTTGAAATTTACATGTAATTTACACTCCTTATAGTTCACCCCCCAGGGGTGAACTATTAATTTTTCGCACAAAAGGCTATGGTGAAAATATAGTTCAACCCGATACAGCTAATTCGAGATATACGGTATATGCCTAATAGTAAAAATATTTTACGCATTGATTTTCTTTTAAATTAGGAATTGGCTTTGACGAGGAGTTCGCATAGCTTCCAATTGTGGGAAGAAACGCCCATTCCTTTGTACATCAATTTCTATCTCTTTAACTGGACTAATGCAGCCGACTTTAAATCCAAGCGTAGCAAGCCAATGTTGCAAGAACTCGGACCTTACGTATTCAGGTAATTATTCTACGAATCGATATGGGTTGCATTTATCCTCCAGGTATTTCAAAATTTAAACTGAATGTTTCGAAATCTGTCTAGAGAGAAACGGAGAAAAGTTGTTTTGGATTTGGATGATAAACATGAGCATACGATCACATTTCAGCAAAATCGAACGTGGGAATATGAACCATCTTTATCTAAGGGTAGCCTGGACGATGTGATCACCACACTAAATATACCTGCAGTTGTAAGTTTGTTTGAAAACCGAAATTAATAATAACAATATGTATTTATTCAACTTCTCACAACATAAATCCCGAACGATGAATACATTGTATAACCAACCAATAAATACATGGTGCATTTTTATGTGCTTATCAGAAATAGTAGAAATTACACGTTCTCATGAACGAATACATATAAGCATATTGGGTGGTTCATGTAAAGTTACAGTTAGTACCTACCAATAGCTACTATTAAATTAATTAAATTTTCCCAGATTAAATGTACCTCAAGTGGTAATAGAGTAATATCAATATCATTTAATACCAATTATAAAAAAATTGTTTTTCTTACATTGTGCATACTGTTATTAAAATATGAATCTATATACGATCTTTCAGTCTGCTGCATTTGCGTTACGAAATGAAAGTCACTTCATTAAGAAATTGCTGAACCTTGCTATGGGAGCATTAGGTACCAAACTGGTTGTCCAGAAAAAAGTTCGGGAATTCCTATTCGAAGGCTACGACGACCCGCTGATGGACTTGGCTGGTATTTTACCTGAGGGATTTGTAACTGCAACAGTCCCATTTAAAAGATTTGGATGGTTTTTAGACGTAATTTAAAACAAAATTTGGAAATATCTTAATGGCCAATTAAGTTCCAGATTTAAGATTTTGAAATAATTCTGAACTTAGAGGAACGGATCTGCATCCTATGACGGTGTCTTTGAAATGTTCACCGGCACGAATGATATTAGTAAATTTGGAAAGCTGGATAAATGGAACCATCAGAAGTCTTCTAGTTATTACCCATCCCACTGTGGATATCTTAACGGCTCTGCTGGAGAATTCTTTCCTCCAAAAAGAGACAAAACTTCCATTTCACTATTCAGTACTGACATATGTAGAACAGTTACTCTGAATTATAAAGAGGAAACTGAAGCATTAGGTGTTCCAGTCTATCGCTACTGGGGAGATGAAACACTGTTCGCCAATAAGACAACCATTCCTGATAATTGGTACCATTCCGCATATTACATTCACATCTAATACGCTTTCTGTAACTTTTTCGATTTGTCATGAATACTTTTAATTATTTCATTCTAGGTGTTTCTGCGTCTCTCAAGAATGTCCTCCTAATGGGGCTATCGATGTAACTACATGCAAGTGAGCATTTTTATTCGTTTCTTTAATGTCGTAAATATGACGACATCTAAATACCTCAGTATAGTAATAACCTTTTCAAAATTCTAGTCTGTAAATAGAATGATTATAATTAGGGATATGGAGACATCCATATGCAGTTTACTATCAGGTTCAATGGATTGCTTACTTTATTGTTAAACTAACTGCTCTACTCCTTTATATGGGAAACTTGCTATGTTAAATATAGATAGGAAGGATTTTGATCACTGCATACATATTTTACACGAACGTTTATGTCCAATCATTATATTCACACTTGTATACTAATTTATTCTTTATTTTACGGTTTCCTTGCACCTGAAGGAAAATATCCCATTCATATTTGATTGCGGCAAAAAATTTAAATGATTTGCGGTTTTGATAGTAAGAATGTAAATTCAAGTTCAAATAGTAATAAGACCATGCAGTACTTATAAATTTATTTATCTATTCGACTCTATTTTAAGATGGGGAGCTCCTGCTTATGTTTCTTTTCCTCACTTCTACCTTGCGGATCCCTGGTATAGGGAAGCTGTTGGTGGAATGAAGCCTGATGGAGATAAACACCAAATGTTCATTGATCTGGAGCCTGTAAGTACATTCATCAACATTATAATTAAATTTTAATTCCCATTTAACGGTAGGTACCTTAAGGTCAGCATATCCATAAATAGTTCTTCTACGCTGCGTTATTGCATACACCGTCAAAAATTTCAGTTTCTAGGTCATTGGTATGAATGATGCACTTTCATCTTAAAATTGTCTTGTAACAGCATCCTCGAAGAGCAGGTGTATATTTGGTATATTTGTATAGTGGTATATTTGTATAGTGGTATATTTGTATAGTTAGACATAGACATAACTAGCACAATGCAAGTATGTATTGAGTCATTGAGTGAGGGTTGGGTGGGATACATGGTCGGTTGGACGGAGGTCTTAGCCTTACAATTGCATACTTTAAGATCGTATTATAGGTAAAAATATAACTCACGCACTTGAAAATAGACAATACTTGTATTCTTTCATGCAGGTTTTACGTTTTATTTCTCATAAGGGTCGGGACTCGCATTTATACACCAGCGTAATTTGCCGACATTGATTTCTAAAATCAATGCAATTCGTTATAAATCATAACTTCTTGAGTATAACTGAGTATCATAACTTGTAAGGCCTGAAAATTCATATAGTTCTTTAATCAAGGCGTCAACGCTAACATGAGATGGAGGTAAACGGTGCAATACACTGCTAAGAAATTAAATCATCAGTAGGAGTTTATTGCATTGCGTCACGGATATTCAATGCCTGAATTACTGGTAATTTCTTCATCGGGTTAGATCTCTAGACCAACAGATTTAATGCAACTAATCAATTTTAGCAAACTACTTACTTCATAAAAAAGCTTTGACAACAAATCCAATTGGGATTTTTCCATATATCATGCGATACAACAGACGGGTGACGGATACTGTGGTGACGGTGATATCAGAGAAAAGGACAATACCCAATACCGACAAGTAACCTCAAATCAATGTCAAAGCGGCGGAATATAAAAGTACCGGAAGGGAAGTTGATAACATGAAGCTGACGCTTGCTACAAATCGGTTCTGTTATTGCCAAGAATGCTTCCAGGTGACAAGTGCCACTGTCAAAATAGAACAGTGACAAAATTAGTACAGCGAGCACAATTGGATAATGTTTCAGTTTCAATGGGCGGGCATACTGATAAATTGAAGAAAGGCAAAAAATTATATTGCGTTATTTGCGTAGTCATTCATGTACGTATGGCTTTTGCATATTATTTCTTCTTTGGTATTGAAAGCTTTGCAATTTGGAAGACTTATAAAGTGATCAAGGTGATTATTATTTTTGGCTTTTCCACAGTCTTAAGTTGTCATGAGTCATGAATAAAATAGAGACAATAGACAACCATAATATGGTTGTCTATATTATATAAATAGCTACTTAATTAGGTATACATTGAATAGGTAGGTAGGTACCTTTGTTGGAGGGATTGATTTAGCCATGTGCGTCTCTACTTATTTCCACTATGAATAAACACTTACAATGTTACAATTAGACATGGAGACATTACTATCAATACTCTGAAAAACAGCAAATAGTGCAAGTGCAATGTGCAATAGTCTTGCAATAGTGCAGCAGAAATTACTAAGTCATAAATATGAAATGCTGTATCCAATCATTTTTATTTGCCCATTTTATTTTAATTAATTGGATGTGCTTATTGTTTTAGCGAACTGGGATACCTCTTCGTGTTGCAGCTGCTCTCCAAATAAATATTTTACTGCAGCCGTGGGAAGAGTTCTCGTAAGTGATTCTAATCTTTTATATAATGTTTTACAAATCACAAGAAATGTTAATTATACTTCATTCGCGGTAAATTGCAGTGCTTTGGCCGACGCACCACTCCGTGGTGCGTGGCCAAGCACCGCAATCCACCGCTCACTCGCATA
>JABASI010006855.1:0-10416 GCA_019776505.1 Tomocerus nigrus
AGTCATTTTGGATGAGATCTTTAAAATTCTGAAACTGTTTTCTGTCTGGTGGTGCAATAATTTGACTGGTGATGTATGTCCCGTACTGAATAGAAATAAGGAATCCCGCGACGACGACCACCAAGTAGAGATTTCTTTTCCTTTTGAACGGAACTTCTTGATCCAGGAGGACCTTGACCAAGGACATGAGGATCCAATTTAGTTTTTGGCGGGTGGAGGAACTCGCCGCTGCCACGGCCAGCACCAAAAATGAAAGTGAAAAGAGAGATAAGATTAGGAGCCAGCAAGGCAAGTCGAAAGTTCCATCCACCAAAACTGTCAATGGAATGTCGAGGAATTCGGAGCTGGGCTCGCAGTACCAGGGAATCATATCCACAGTCCTTTCTGTAAATTCCGTCGACGTGGAACTGTTAGAAAACTTTTCGAGGAACTGTGCGTACATCTTAATCAGTCCACAGCGTTGTTTAGATTGGACCATTTCTTCATTTCGCCCATAAAGTGCAGTGAAGTTAAATTTCCTGGCCATTGCCTCAACCAGCCTTACTTTGTATCCACATGGCTTGCGGGAACTTTTTATTAGAGAATAGACAGGCTCACTGCATTCCGGCCGTGTCCTCGCATATTGAGAGATAAAAAACCATTTATCAATTGCCGTGATGACCATTCCGTGGAGATGTCCATTTAGAGAGTACCAGGCCCTTTCCCAGTCTTCATCTTTCGATATGCTTCTTTTCATTAAGGAGCCCAAAATCGGTGACCGCCTCCTGTAGAGGTGTCCTGTGGAAACAGAGTGATGGGTGTCATTGTCAATGACCACAAGGAAAAGCGGACTCACCAATAGCCGACCGAGTGCGTCCGGCCACAATTGCGTTTTCTTTTCTAGTCCCTTTTTATCAAATAGGAGAATGAATGTGGAAGGGCGACGATTGGTTTCTCTCCCAAACATTCTCTCCAGGTACCACATCAAATTCTCGTCCTTGTTCTCCATGAAAATGTTCAGGGAACAAAAACTCTTAGACAAATCCCACGGCTCATTTTCATCTCGTCGTAAGCGAGATAGATTGTAGTTGGTTGTGGCCATTGTCCATGGCTGGCCATATTGATTATGGGCGAGGACCTGACACACCCAAAGAGATTTCTCTGAGTAGATGACATTGAAGTCACAGTTCCTATAGAGAGAAAAAGTGGGGATGCCCTTGGTTATATTTAGTCCTGTAACAAAAACGAAGAAAGATGCACAGAATTTGAACATCTCAAAATTCATTTTTACTGAAGTGAACAGCTAGCAAGTGAGTGGCGGATTGAAAGAAATAGAAATGGCGACACAATGACCCCACTAGTATCCTACTCAATTTCGATCGATAAACCAACACGATCCAAGCAGACACGTAAGCGTTGTTCGTTAGCATAACGACAAGTTCAAAATAAACCACTAAACTATTGTAAAATCGGCAGGGAAATAGTAGCGCAAAGGCACACTGTGACTAAAAGAAAAAATATTATCGGATCTATCTAATGCTAGATCCTACTTATACATAATATTTGTTTGTTAAAAAAGCAATGGGCATCGATATTTCTCTTACTTTTGTTGTGAATAATTTAGTGTGACCATATTGTCCTTCTTTCCAATGAAAATTATATTGCTCATATGCTTACTCTCTTTCTCTTTAAGCAATGACAATTCCTGTGCTATATTTACAGATGTCATTATTTATAAATGTATTTAATTGCTCATTATGCAATAATAGTTGAATAAACTCATGTTTCCTTTGTTTATTATGCATGAATTATGGATGAATACATACAATTGATTCATAATAGAAATATGGTAGCTATAGAGAGACAATAAGAATGGTGAAAACCAGTCAATTCAACTTTTAGAAAGATATACCAATTTGCTGGTTGGTTTACAGTTACAAATGGCCAAGTGGCTTTGCGCTTTGCGCACTTGAAATGAAAATTTTTTAATTTCTCGAAATGTGGCCGCTGTTTTCGTTCATTTTTCCAATAACTTTATATCAATTCGTATCTGTTCCAAGATTAAAGAAACGATTTATTTTTACAGAAAATCAGCACAGCAAATTAATATTTAATATTTATTGTTCCGGTCAGCTATTCTGTCTGATTATGGATAAAATATTCTGACGGAAAGACCACCAATCCCCCATTGCTTGGTAGATAGGACTTTAACATGTAAATAAGATTCTTTGTCACTACAGGGAGTTTGCGTCGCTAAAGTTTATAGCTTTTATTAAATAATTGGAAATTTTTAAATGTCATAAATAGAAATCATATTTTATATGACATTCATTTTATAAATGCTAGAAATTATAAATTATAAATTTTTAAACTGAATATATAATGAATAAACTTCATTAATTTTCGTAACTTAAATTTATTCTATTATTCTAAATTTTTGCAATTTAGATCTAAGAAGACAATCAGCAATCGGTATTAAACATGAAACAAGAACGGACGGAAATAGGTTACTGCGGCCGTGTCAGTAATGAAATCAGCTGCAGCAGGTAATTTATTTTAAATGACATAAAAATTGGATTCTAAATATTTCTAAATTAATTGTACGTGAATAGAGCTTCAGTCAATGACGCGCCTTTGTTGTCGGCATTTATTAGGTAGTCGGTAACATTCGGTAACTGCGGAGATTTTATTTTCACAACGTGTTTCCTAAAAGTATTTAAATAAAATTTAAATTTAAAAAAGTTACCAAGTAGTCTATAATTCCATCCAGAACATTTGTTTGGTTTATACCTAGTTTACAATAACGTGTCAATTTATAATTTGTTAGGCGTCTGGTGGTACAACTGCAACGGTTCGATTCCCTCACAAAGGAAAACAGGGAGATTTTTAAGAATTTAAAAGGTTGTGGAAAAGCTCCTGACTCGATGAAGGCAAAGATAATTGCGAATTCTATTCGTGGATTACCAAAGATAGCAATAAACGAATCGGAAAAGATTTCAACTTTAAAAAATTCGGATGGGATCGTAAAGAAGAACATAAAAAATGGTCATAGTCGTAGTATATCCATTGACAGTATCAACAAGCCAAGAAATTTGGGTATGAGCACAAGTTTAATTGCTGAAAAGCAGAAAAATGGAATATTGATGTGGACGAGACTTACGACAGGAAATTGTAGCTCTAACTGCAGATGTGTGATTGAGAAGATAGATAATTGTAGATGGTGTAAGAAGCCACAGGCATCCCCCCTGACTTTAAAAAGGGTTGAAAGAAGAATGAATAAGGAATCGTCTCATCAGTGCAACCTTTGTGAAAAGTTATATGTAAGCTTATCTAATTTGAACAGACATAAATTAAACGTACACAGTGCAAGTATATCCACTGACAGTATCAACCGGTCAAGTAATTTCGGTATGAGCACAAGTTTAATTGCTGAAAAGCAGAAAAATGGAATACTGAGGTGGACGAGACTTGAGACAGGAAATTCTAGCTCTAACTGCAGATGTGTGATTGAGAAGATTGATAATTGTAGATTCCCCCCTGACTTTAAAAAGGGTTGAAAGAAGAGTGAATAAAGAATTGTCTCATCAGTGCAACCTTTGTGAAAAGTTATATGTAAGCTTATCTAATTTGAACAGACATAAATTAAACGTACACAGTGCAGAAAAGGCGCACAAATGTAATTTTTGCAGTGTGTCGTTTTTAGACTGGAAAGATTTTAAGGTTCACCGAAGAATGCACACTGAAGAAAAATCATTCAAGTGTAATTTGTGCGACAAATCATTTTCTTACCGTCGTGACCTGAGGAGGCATTTCGTAGTGCACACTGGAGGAAAACCATTCAAGTGTAATTTGTGTGACAAATCATTTTCACAGTTGAATTCTTTAGCGACTCATACAAGAATGCACACTGGAGAAAAACCTTATCAATGCAAGTTGTGCAGCAAATCATTTTCACAGTCAGGCCATTGGCATGCTCATGCAAGAGTGCACACTGGCGAGAGGCCATTCAAATGCAAATTGTGTGGCAAATCATTTTCACATTCGGGTCATTTCAGAAGACATACAAAAATACACACTGTACAAAAGTCTAATTATAAATGTAATTTTTGCAACAAATCATTTACATCCTACAAATCTTTAAACGTACATATAAAAAGGCATACTGGAGAATATAGGATGAACAGTAAATGTAATTGGTGCGACAAATCATTTTCAGACTTCAGTACTCTGAAAAGGCATGTTCTGACAATTCACATGGGACAAAAGAAATTTAAATGTAATTTCTGTGAAAAGTCGTTTTCAAGCTTCACCCATTTGAATGATCATACAACAATACACACTGGAGAAAAGCCTTATAAATGTAATTGGTGCAGCAAATCCTTTTCATGGTCAATCACCTTAAAAATACATACACGAATACACAATGGAGGCAAATAAATGAAACTCATGCACCAAATCCTTTTCACGGTGGCCCGATTTGAACAGACATAAACAACATAATACATACGGTTCTTGGGAAGAGCTGTAGAAATGTAATTTTTCCAGCCAACATTTCCAGATTTATTTATAGTAGTGCAGTGCACAAGTATTGGAAAAGAAGTGCCCCATAAATGTCACTATGATTGCGATGAAACGAATAGAATTTTGACCCAGTTCTGCAAAACTTTCTGTCAAAAACTGCGAATTTTGAGGCAAGAAAGTTACCAAACCAAAATGTTACGTAAAAAATGCAAAACACAATGAATTGTAGACAAAAAACCGGGATTTGTGCAAACACGATTTGTTATGGACATAAATGTCATTTTTAAACATTTAAAACCTTTTTCAACCCATGTTCTTTTTCTGTGAAGTACAATTGTAGAAATACTTGAATTACGTACGACATGAATAACGACCTAAATAAAGACACCGGTGTATTTATTACTGATGCCAAATTACTTTGACAGGCAATCATTCAATGAATGTAGTTAATGTTTTTTTTGCATTCGTAAACAATGTTATCTGATCGTGAGACGGCGCATGAAGTTCGGTATTGTACTAAATATAACAATAGATATTGATTACAATACAAAACAATCAATTCGAAGACCACTGCACAATCAGATGACAATTGTTTTCCAATACAATACAAACAATAACTTTATTCTAATTGGCTGTCAAAGTAATTTGGCATCAGTAATACACCGAGCTAGTAGCTACAGCTATTAAATTAATGCTCTTCAAAATGTCATTGGGTTATACTTAATTATGGCATACATTACCAACAAACATTGAGAAATATTTGAAAATACCTAGAAGTAAGAAAAAAACATGAGAACATTTACTTTTGGATAGAGGCAAATAAAATTATCGTTACAATTTATTATGTCACTGAAAAGTTTGACCCTTTTGATAAAAGGGAACTCAAATTTCTTTCATGGGTTTGCTTAAGTGACTGTGTATTTGAAATAACCTGTAATTGTGTAAATCAACAGAGAGAGAGAAATGATTCCGGGGTACTCATGCACAAATAAAAAAAGACGATGTGAATTAACAATTCGAGTTACAAATATTGACTCCATTAAGTAGCTGCTTTTAATAAACTGCATTGTATTCCGAGTATTTTGTGTGCCAATTATTTCCTGAAAAAGTCTTAAAAATAAAAAAAACAAAGTAATCCATAGTTGGTTTTTATGCAAACTCGGCAAAAAAACGAAGCGCAAGCAGTAGCAGTAAAGCTTACAAATGTATTGAGGACCTTGTACAAATTTTTAGTAACACAAAAATCCTGATTATAAACACGTCAGTGCTGTTGCGAAATTTCGAAATTCGTCAGAAGACATAATATTATGTGAAAGAGTACGTAACGAGAAAATTACATTTTAAATAGCAGAACATCAACAATAAATAACGAGGTTAAGGCACTTTAACTACCAGAACAACAAAATTAATTAACGAGGTTAAGATATTTTAATTGCCAGCACAACAAAAGGGATTAACGTAACATAATTAATTATTGCAGTAATATGAGAGAAAAGTTAGTCAGAACTTGTGTCGTGTGTCATCTATAAAAGGATTTGATTCATTTTCCAGTTGATGAAGTCACTGTAATTTTAATTGTCTTTTAAAAATAGCTGATGACGAGGAATTTCTAATGAAAAACAGGTGTTTTGTGAAACAGGAGCATCTCATTATTTTAAGTTAGGCTAGGTTAAAAGGTTGCTCTGTGCATGGTAACCGGTTACATTAGATAGAGCACCTGCATCTTAGCTTACCTATAATTCCTTGTGGAATCATACTCATACTATATGGTGAAAAATATTATGTACCGTAATCTTCTTACATTTTCATACTCAGAAGTAAAAGCGGATTCCCTACCTTGCAGGTTGTTTTATTGTGATATATATATTTAGGATATTTATTGGCAGTTACCTATTTTGTATTTTACATGTGCAGATATAAATTCGTTTGTTATAGACTCCATACAAAGGTCGCTTTTTGTAGCACCTTTATATTTGGTTACATGCTAATTATTTTCTTGCCCTTCCTCAGCATCGTGAGCAGTAGGCTTGTTTTTTGTTTAGATTCAATATTACAAAAACTGGAGAGACTGCATTTCTGTCCCATTAAAGAATTGCTTGGGTTTCTATGCTTTATGCAGTCTAACATATAAAACTGAAATAACGATATTACATAGGTAAACGTTTTAAAACATTCAGTCGTTCAATGATCTTGAAGTGTGTAGTGAAGAATCTCCGCAAAACTATCCATTAACAACCTTCGTCAATTGGAATGTGAGCACAACAAAAGTGGGAATTCCTAAATTTTCAGTTGTCAGTGTCTGTTTTCTAATTCAATTTTGCGAATAACTTCTAAATTAAGTAGAAATAACAATAAAACATTCAATACATTTACATTTACCCAATATCTTTGCTGTACACTGTGCTAGTATAATACATTAGGGGACTTGGAATTTAATGCTAATGTTAGGATAACTTTGGTTTTCGGTTTTCCGTCGTCTTTCAAACGTTCGTGCATAATTTGCTAAATACGAAATGGAGTTAAGAAAGGTTCATTGCTAATCAAAGACAAACTATTTACCTAGAACGTCAATCCCACAATTTGTCGTATTTTACATTTCCAGCAAGTGAGAACTTGAAAAATTTTAAAAAAGACATTTCAAAATTTCCCATTTCACAATTACTGCCGTACCGATTTTGAGTTGGCCTTTTAATTGCGTTTCCCGAATAGGTAGATTGGACCAAATTGCCTGAGATTTCCAAAAAATGCATTTTAAACGCGCGAAACGTAAACGTAGTTGCCAATGCAAAACTCGACAATTTGAAAGATTCACGTCCTAGATATATAGTTTGTCTGTGATTATCAAAGCATTTTTTCCAGCTCTTTTTCTTAAATTATCAAATTATGCGAAAAAAGTTTGGAAAATGGCGGAAAGAGAAAATCCAAGTTACCTTAAACTTATCGTCAAACGTGATGTTTTATCTGTTTCAGTCTTTGCTGAATTTGAAGAATGAATGTTAACGACACTACAAACTTTTTTTAAACTCATCGAGTGAAAATGGTACGGAATATGAAATTGTTGCGGACGAACGCTGCCCAGCCAGAGAAGATGTTCGCTACTTAAGTATAACTGACATTTACCCAATTGATTATGCAAAACCATTGTATGGTTACGTATTTCCAATTTTGCTTGTTGTAACTATTGTTACGAATGGGATAGTCATTGCCGTTTTCTCAAGGCCTCACATGAGGACGACAACCAATTTAGTTTTACTGGCCATAGCCATTTCCGATACTCTGACTATAGTGATTCAAGCGCCATGGGACATTTACATGTACACATTTGGAAATCATTACAAACCATTTTATCCAACTACAGCGTGTTATGCTTACATGGAGATGTATTATGTATTACGAAAATTCTTTCACATATCGTCAGTTTGGCTTACAGTTCTTTTAGCACTTCAACGATACATTTGCGTGAAATACCCACCAAAGGCAAAAAGTTGGGTTACATGGTCGCGCATTGTGAAAGCAATTATTTTTATAGGCGTTGTAGCAACAGCGGAGCGAATTCCACGATTATTTGATAGGACTTATTCAACTGCGGTAATTAAATGGGAGGGAAAGTGCTACAGTGTGTGCAAAGAAACGTTTTCCTATTGGGTGTTAAACATTGTCACCAAAGACGTTTACTTTGGTATTTATTTTGCGTTTGGTGCATTGTTCTAACATCTAATTCCGCGCACTTTGCCCATTTATTTGACTTGGTGTTTGACGGCCTCTTTGTATGAAGCCCAAAGAGTCCGCTCCCGTCTTCAGATACCAAAGATAGGCAAGATGTGAACCAAGATGACCTTCATCAAATATTTAACGCGACGACACTTATGTTGGTGTTCGATGTTTCAACTTTTCTTTTAGTCGAAGCTCCACTTGCAGTTCTTATAATTTTGCATTTAATTTCCAGTTTTATTTATAATTTTATTGATTATAGGGCTGCTGGAATATTAGTCTCATTTTTTCAAATATGTCGATATACTTCTCATTCCCGATTAATTTCATTATATACTACGTAATGTCTCAAAAATTTAAAGACACTTTCAAAAAGCTGTTTTATATAAATAAACCATAATAATTGGTATAGATATCCATGTTACTAAACCACAACAAATGAAAGTGAAATTAGCAACATAATATTATTACTGCCGCAGACGCTTTTAATTATAATACTTTAATACATTGTAATTGTTAAACATTTTTCTGTGATTATGGCACAGCGTACTACGATGTTATCCTACTAAATAAAATATATCTGAACAACGCATCAAATAATTGTTATCTTTTCTTGGCTATTATAAAAAAATCCCAAGTTTGATTCATTAGTAAAAAATTTTTTTTTGAATTGCTGGAAAATTCCTTACACTCCCAATTCATATGACGCAATATTATTTTCTAAACATTTTTGAGATGAAAAGGATTTTGGACTTTGGATTACATTTAAATGACTTAAATATTGAATCTAAATCTCCGTCATTGTACAGAATAATTACATTTACTTAAAGAATTCACATTTGTTAAAAAATTAGTGCTTTCATACGCGTCCCAATTAATTATATGATAATTGTATTTTCACAAATGGATTCTAAAGGGGGTAGAAAAATCGCGGAGGGTGCTGGACACCCACGTGAGGCATAAACTGCTGATGTTGAACAGAATTATTGTCCGGAATGTCATTATGAGCTTGGGAAGGTTTTGTTTTTCCGTGGTTCAATCCTGAGTTGTCGCCCAACTCGTCACTCAAAGGTTCGGAAACTGGAATTTCTTCTTGAACTATTTTCTTTTTTGGTCGGGGTCGCCGGAATGGTTTTCGTGGGATGTAGCCAGGCTCGTGTATCTTCAAATGACCAGCTAAGGTATTTCTGGTAAAAAGGCTTTCCCACACACAGAGCAAACATAAGAGCGTATTCCAGAATGTGTTCGTTCATGGTCAGCAAGATAGTGCTGATGCTTAAATTTTTTTCCACAAATTTTACACTCATAACGTAGTTCCCCAGCGCTGGCGTGAGAATTTGTGTGAGTGCTGAAACGGCCTTTTTTAACTGATTTGCCGCAAATGTGACAGACAACAAACGAGTGAACTCTAACAATATGAGCTTTCAGCTCCCTTTGAGAAGGAAAAGATTTTTGACAATGACTGCATGCAAATGACTCACAAGTTTTTGACATTTGAGATTCATGAATTTTTAAATGTCGACCCAAACCTCGTGAAGAGTGGCAATGATGTCCACATTTGTTACATGTAAATTTTTGAATATTTTTCAAAAATCTGTTCCGATGCTAATTCCGTAACATTGTGACATTCTTGCACATGAAGAGCAAGCTGAGCAGATGTCATGTACACTTCCTCACAAAAGGCACAACAGAAAGGATTAGGGCCTTGATGCGCATTTTCGTTATGAATCTTCAATTCCTCTTCTGTTTTGTATCCTTTTGTACAAATTTTGCAAAAGTGAAAAAATGAAAGTTTCGCGCCTTTGTGTACTTTATCTCGATGTGTCCTTAAGTATTGTAGTGTTCCAAACTGCCTTGGACACGTTGTGCAATAAAACGGTGTTTTTTCACCTGGAAATTATTGACAATAATAAATTAGTGGACATAATTTGATACATTCTATTGTAAATTCAACTAATTTTAAAAATTACACATTTTACCCTTGTGCTGCCCACGAACGTGACCATCCAACTCTTCTTCTGTCGTAAATTTCTTCTTGCAATTATCTTGTGAGCAGGTGAATAAGTACAATGTTTTTGGATTGGGATAATTTTTTCTTTTTCTGTCCCTTGTCCTTATTCTACGCACTATATTCAAAATTGTAGCTTTTTGTTCATCTGGTAATTGCAATCTTTCAATAGATGCATTACTAAAGTGAGAAAGCTT
>JABASI010006856.1:0-10414 GCA_019776505.1 Tomocerus nigrus
ATAAACAATCTGTTTTTTGGTCCTTATTTTGTATTTTTCCGTGAAGTTTTTTTTGAGTTAGGTCATATTGTTTAGAGTAGGCTTTTTACATGTATAAAGCGTCCCCTTAATAGAATGGAATGGAATACAATAGACTATTCAATATACCTACCTATTACATGTCAGGTCTGGCTTAACTGGTGTCAAAGGGGGAAGACATATATATACCTAGGTATAAAGCATTTTGTTTGTTTGGATCTTATTAGAGGCTTTTGCATTTAATAATAATTGTCAAATTTTGCAATTGTATTCTGTTAATATTGAAAGGTTATTAATTATTACTGGTCCGCAAATAATATGGATCACATACACACACCAATTTACATGTACCAAAATATCAGAGATGGGATGAAATCTATAGGTAGGTGTGTGCATAACTGGAAAAGTAAAAAGGCAAAGCAAGTGCCTCGTTCTTTTTTACATTATTACATGTAGGTACCTTACTCTTACGGTATGTATATATTTCTATCCACGTGTTCTATTTGCATGGATAAACAAATAACTAGCTACATTTTAAAAAAGCATAATATTATGCAGATTAGTGTAATGTCACATTACATAATATGCACATATATTCCAGTCAACTTTTCGTTAAATAAGATAAATTCATATTTAACTAAAACTGGGATTTCTTTTGATTAGCCAGTTTTCATGCTAAACCAATAGGTTGTCAATGGCTGTGTTTTGTACATGTCTATGCGTGCCGAGCTGACAATGCGATATTATACAATGCAAGTGAACTGGACTGGAAGAAATACGCAATGCATTATTAGAAAGCTACTAAATGCAAGGAAACGGATAGAATAGAAAAGTTTAACACGGATATAGTGAAGGCTAAGGCGGGAACACGTGGCCAGGCAACAAAGCTTGGATTATAGTTACTATTTCATGTCTACTGAAAGCTTTCCCGCCGCGGTGTTCTAAATTTACATTGGACGTTCCGGAGTGGGTACGGGAGGTCGGCTACGGCCGGATTGGCTCTTCAAATTGGGGATCGAAGGGAGGGAGAAAAACGAGCGAATAGAGAGGTTGATAAGTCCCTCTTGTCTTAGCTTCGCATTGAACTTATGGAGAAGAACGCTTAACGGCTAACGAACGAGCTGAGGCTTCGGCTCGGCTCTAATGCAACGAAACCGAGGAGGAAAGCGTCCTCATTGCCTTTGCTTCATCAAACTCCATAGGCATTGCCTTCCATCAATTCTCGTACTTCTTCACTGAACTTATCCACTTTGAAATTTCAAGTTTCACCCCCTATTTCCAAGAAAGGTAAGCATTTTTGAATCAGTAACCTAATTACGAATTGGTAGGAAAACTTTCACTCTATCTGTTCATGTAAATTTTAATTAACTCCTCCATTTGAATTTTCTGAGAAATTATCGATTTCCTTTAGTAACTCGTCCTTTTCATTTCTATTTATCGTTACGACTTTGCCTACCACCGCTCCTGTATCTTGTAATGGACGGGCATTTGTTTGTAGGTACATAGTGCATAACATAATACGTAAGAACATTGGCAGCTACAGTCCATGTAAAAACAGAGTTTGCTGAGCAGTTTTTATAAGCCGCGGCTTCACTCGCACATTTTATCAAAAATTAATTATAGCAATAAAGCCCGAAGTTCATGCAAAGCTGCCTTGGTCCTTATAATTACGGTTTTTACATTCTTCTGTCTTCTATAAAATGCTTAAACTTCAACTTATAGGTCCCACTATGGAGTGGGAACGCAGTGTTCCTACATACCACGAGTATAGTTGCCTTGGGTCCACCCAAGATATCTCAAAATTGGTAGCCTGCACTCTTGCCCCCAATTACCTTGCACCCTCATATGGATGTTTGCTAAATAGGTTTCTTGCATCCAATTATTTGCCCCCAAATTTTCTGTGGTGTAATGCACGATGCAGGTAAAAATCCCCTTATCGCCACCTTACATTAGAATTTTTTGTAGGTCATTCTAATTATTTTAGTGGATTACATTTATTTGTTAAGATCGCAGAGAAAGTATTTTGTGGACATACTCATTATCAGTCTTTATGGAGCAATAATTATTTCTAGGTTAATATGAAAAGTACTTGCTTTATCTGCACATTGTATTATGACTTTGTCAACGTTATAAACACATTCACCTAAAATTACTAGTAAAAAGGGCGTTCTATGGACGGGTTTGGAAATATTTATTGTTGAGGCTAAGAAGTTTCAGCTACTATAAGCCTAGTAACTTATTAGTTACAACATTATCCTTCAACATATTTTGCTTTGTTTTAAATATTAAACTTTCCAGTTATTTAACTGCATGTACTCACTCACATATGCAATTAAGTGGACTAAATTTACGGCTAATATTCGAGGGACGACCACTCATGAGAACTTAGGTAGTTAGTCTATCAAGCTATTGCAGGGCAGACCAAAAAGCCAAGCTGTGCCTAATATGTAACATGCTATCTCGCTGCGTTACGTTTACTTTGCTGTACAGTGTACACGTAGCTGTAAATGTAAGCGTACGTAACAGAGTAGGGCGAGCTTAGTGTATGTGGTAGGCAGTGTAGTGATATTGCTAAATGGTGAAGTAGGTTCTTAGTTTTGTAAAATAATACGTAAATGCGATGGTGAAGTGGAGGCAGTAGATAGAGGCAATGGCAAAGCAAAGGAGCAGCCAAAAGTAAGTCTGTCTAGTCTAACTTAACTAAACCAAGGCAATAATGCAAGTCAATGTAAAGCAAATGCAGACAGACCGAAAGCAAGCAAAGCTTCCATCGGGCAATCCAAGGCAATGGAAATAATGGAATGGATATGACTATCTTATTTTCCATTGCGTAGATAGTGAAGTAGTGTTGCCTTGCCTTTCCCATTACAAATTTCGTTGCCGTCATAGTCATATGTAATGTAGCTTTGCCTCCATGTATACCAAATGTACTTTTAAGCAGGCATAAGAGTTATTAAAGGTTTGCTTCAGCTTAAGAATTTTACTTGGTTTCTTATTCTTCCTATTCACTAACTACACTTATGTTAACTTAGGATTCTAATAATGCATAATCCTATGCATCTCTACCAATTTATGCTTTCCACTCATTATTTATCACATACTGTTCCTGTTTCTCAATTTTTGATGTCAATTTGCATGAATCGCAAATTAAAATGGCAAACGTATAGAGATTAATAAAATTAGAGAGCTTAAAACTGGGCACTAAATAGCGTTGCTAGTTGCTACCCTGCCAGTGTTGTAAGTCATGAAATTCATTTTAATGATGACTTTCAATTCAGCGTCTCATAAGTGAGTGGTATCCCTATTTATGACAATTTTTTAGTAACCGTGGCCTCATAGTTAAGAAACACGTTTAGCGTTAAACAACAGTCAAGCAATATCGGGTAACTCATGTCCGAGCTGAGACTCTGAGACTGACTTCATCTTTGTGTCGTAGTCGTTGGACAGTGAGAAGTCTCAACTCTCACCCTCACGTTCACGTCCTCACCTTCTACACTAAACACCTTCAAAATCAAATTACATACCTGCATGAACTTAAAACATTATCACTTGATTATTTTGTTGTTGCTGTATTACTATTATCTGTATTATTGGGTACCCTTCCATGGAAAAGGAAGCTCGTACGTTTGTACGTTTTACTTTATTATAATAGTGAACGCTCAAGTCTGTTCAGTTTAATTGCACCCAGGCACAATAAAATTGAATTAATTGTTTTATCTCTTAAATACAAGCTTTCAACAATGCCATTAATTTTAAGTGTTTTGCTTCTTTTGCCACACTTTGTCCGTATTTACCAAAGAGTTCAAATCTTGATCTCCGCAAAATTCAATGAAAGATCGTTGTATCACGGAAACCTGCTTGCTGTAAAAGCAAAGAAAATCCCCTGATGTATTTCCTAATCTACTAATGGAGTTTTAACTCCTTTTTCATGTTATTTCTAGTTGGCATAACATAATTAAATATAATGAATGTTGCAAACGAATTAAAGACATTTTATATTACCGAATTTCCTTTACAATTAAATCCTAAATAGTATTTATTTGATTTAATAGAAGTAGGTGCGTTGGTGCGTACAGGTGTATAGATAGGCGGGCTCCCTGTCCCTACGCTTGGCAATTTCCTTCATTTCCTTTGAACGTGCTTGCGAGCAAAGTCTCATTCGTTCAAAATGCGTTAAGTACGCTTTGTTTTATTTGCCTTTTTAACTTAAAGACCCGAACGTTGAGAAGGATATCTTTCTCTATTCTTCATTCATTCAATTATTGTCATTGAATAATTATGTACGTACTCTGGTTAGTAGAGTAGGTAACATAATAAAAATTTTGCAACCGTATGGGCCTATGTATATATATTGATTGAATTCCGTTCCCATGAGTTTTAGCAGCATTTTAAAAGAAAAATCGTATGTTTATTTAGAATGTATTATAATAGGTGATAACTAGGAAGCATCTTTTGTGTTAAGGAAAGCTAACCTAATGTTATCCGAAAAAGGTTTTAGCTCACGGGTGGATTTTATTTTTATGTAGTTCGCGCTTGATAAGAAATAAATATATTATGTACGTAAGTACTTTGTATAGGTACCTAGTACCTACTATATGTTTTGGCAATTAAAATCTCATTATTTTTACCATAACAATGTCACGCCATAACACAATACGTAGAGGCATTCAAGATAATACGGTAGGTATATACTTACTGTACCAGTTGTCGAACGTATTAATGAATACGTTACACCTTTAAAATTTAAAATGATTCAAATAATTTTCCATGCTATTGTCCTAGTAAAAGTTAACAATAATAACTACCCTTGTCCTTACTTTGGCAAAAATCCACCTTTTTAAGTCACACATTTATCTTTTAAACATTTTGAGCAAAATATTCCTTGATAAATAGCATATTGAAAGCGTAGGACGTAACTAAGAACAAAGTAAAAACAACCCTTTAAATGAATATTGTGCCATAACTGTTAACTGACGTTACTTTTAACTATAGGTGATTCGCAATGTCATAAAAAAGAAGATTCTAGGGCAGAAAAATACATCATGCGCCTCATATCTCATTTAGAAATTGCTCAAAAGGATTGCCACTTTTTTGAAATATTATTTTTTCATATTTTCTTATTTTTGTCTCAGAATTTGTATGAGTAGATACATGGTATTTACTAAGTAATATTGCACATTAAAAATCATATCATATACATATCATTAAATTTATCTAAAAATTGGATACCTAGTTGTTTGAAAATCACTTCCAATTTATGTAATATCACAAAACTATCGACGATAATGAAGTTTTAATTCCTACTGACAGTTTGTAGTAATTGTGGACTGTATATCCTGATAATTGTTGTGTCCTTCTTTTGTACCTACACGAGCATTAACCTTCCATTTTCAACATTAGTGGAGAATTTTTTATATCATTTAGTCCATTGTTAAATTTCGACTTTCAAAATAATGTGACTAACAATTGTAATGTTTGCAAAAATTCATGAGCCATTGTTATATATTCATTTGTCTGGCTGGGAGGTTTACACCGCACAGTCGATGATATAAGAAAGTCAATTGGAGCTGAATTCTTGCTGCCAGTTCGGTACGCGCAGTCTTGTCCCTCTCCCGTGCATTCTTTTGTGCCAAATTCTGATTCCCCTCCCCCTTATTCTCTCCCCGTAATATTCCTCAGTCCCCTCTGAAAAAACTAAGTAGATAATGTGTAGCAAGAGCAACATACAAATCAGACAATACTAGCCATATCCGCGCTTACACAAGCATTCTAATAATCTCTGTGTATTGTAATAATGTCAACTACCTACCCACTCTGTACCTATAGCTACCTACACTTAGTGTTTTCTTTTGTGAGATATAAATGCCCTGTGTAGAAGACTCGGTTCTCTTTTCCTATTCTATATAATTCTTCCATAACGCAACGGTTAAGTCCGCAATAGCAAAATCAGCCAAGAGAGAAGGAATGAATGGCATGATATGGAAAAATGGCAAACGGAAGAAATGAGTGGCGTATTGTAAAGAGCACAAGGATTATGGATTCTATTAACAATACTTTACATCCCTAGTTCCGAATAAAATGTAATTTGGCAAATATGCGAAATTTGGCAAACCTTTATATAGGAAAATATCTCAGAAAATTTTCCTCTCTACTTTACTTTTCCTAAAACGATTTTTTTTTGTTCTGTCAATTTTTTCAATCATGGAACCAATTCAGTTATTTGATTTTAAGAAGATCATTTGATTTGAATTTCGAGCCCTCAAGTACATTCGTGCAATTCATCCGTTTATACATAATAAAAAAGTTGATTATTATTGTACAATTTGTATAACAATAACTTGCGTGCATAACATTTCGAAGAAAAATAAGAGTTTGGCAGCCAGATATGAAAATCTACAAATATGTTGCCCAACTGGGAAAAAGGAGAAAATAGTGTCTGTGTATTGTCTCAGTGCATTTTTTCCATGTAAAACGTTTCTCATCTTCAGGAAACCTTAAATTGCGGTTTTCTAATTTTTGGCGACTACTGCTGTTTTCCGATGGACAAATCATTAAATTTTAAGATGTAGCATGGTTTGAAAATTATTTGCACAGCAGTTCATTGTAAGATAAGCGTGGCTACTAACTTTCTTGGGGCATTATTTTCATATTATTCCATAGGAAGAATTGGTATAAACGGAAATGGTTATTTCTGGTGACTGTGTTAGCTTTAGTAGTCCGTTGAAGATTTTGGCTTGAAGTCGTAGTGAAGCATTCATTCGTTGTATTGTAGGATGATGGGTAGGCTACGCCAATCAGTACGGTAGAGACAGAAGGAGAACTCGATAGCGCAGGCAAGCAAGCAAAGGGAAGCAGTAGTGGCGTTGAGGTTGAGACTTTGAGACGTTACTTTCTATGTGTTTCCTTCCATTGGATTTTAAGCTAAATGCACGCACGACGGTTTGGTATCCAACAAACAGAGAACAGGCGACTTGGCAGGCACAACATGGATAGGTATGCCCGGAGAATCTGGTGTGTGTCTTGTCTCTGTTCATGGTTCTTGTTGTGCTGGCACAGCAAAATGGGATTGAATGACCAAGGCAGGAGTCATGTAGTGTAATAAAGAGAGTAGTAGGTATGTCGGTTGTGTGTGTTCTCAGCGTGCCTACTGGATGGTCGGAGAGTCGGGCGATAGCTAGGTATGCAGAGCCAGTATGTAGGTAGGTATCCCCAAGAATGCCTTGGTAACGTGTAATGTAATCTGAGTAAGTAGGTAAGGTAGGTACGGCCTGGAAAGACACGGGGCCGATGCGGAGTGCATGGGGATCCAGCCAGTTAGTGAGTTCTTTAGCTAAGGCCCTAACAATAAGCTCGAAGTTACTTAGAGATGTTGGTGCTGCTAGAGCATACCCTCCCATTTGTAACCACGTAAAGTGAAGCCAACTCAAGGTAGGGGCTCACTTAGAAAGGACGGGATTCTGTGTCTGCTGTGCCTCTTGTATGCGTCTTTCCGTTCTTCTCAAATGGGCCACTCTATGTGCCACTGTGGCCGTACAGTGGGGGAAGGGAGTGGGCGCCGTTGTTTCTGAACACCCCTCGTATGTTCAACGTACGTACGTGTTACGTGAGTAGTGTTTGTAGTGCTGTGAGTGACTGTGAGTCGGCTGCTGCTTTGGGCTGGCTACTCCATGTAATGGCGTTTCTCTTTCTCAGCTTACTCTTAGCCTTTGCCTTCTCATAGCGAATGCCCAATCCAGTGTATTTCTCCTATTGCATTACCCATTGCCATTGCCTTTTCCATTACTGCCTGTGTCTGCCTGCGTTGGATCTGTGTGCTGGCTGGCTGGATGCTAAGCTAAGAGCCTGCTGTACTAGTGCTCGTTTGCTGATACTGTGGTAGAAGCGTAGCGTACTTACGTAGTCAGTCCATTAGTATATTCCCCGTCTCTGGGCAAATACAACGTACTGTGTACAGCTTCTCATCTCAACACGTAAGCACAAAATTTTCAAAATTCTCTCATTTTCCACTTGCTAACATATATATGTGTCCCCAATTTTAAATGGGGAAAATTCTGTAGTGTAATTTCAGAGATTTTCAAATATTTACTCGGCTCATTTTTCATATCTTTTATAATGGAGTTTCGGCGGCTGTTTCTCTTTCTCGTTTACAAAGTGACTCCTGGCTATTTTGTCATGAGATTTTCAAGTTTGGTAGTTAAACGACCAATCTACAAGATGGGTATCTTGGATTCCTTCGTTTTTGTGTTTTTCAAAGGATTTCCATGAATTTTTTTATTGGGTACTCAGGGGTGGGCAAATGGCTCTGCCCTACTGACTTTCCTATGTAATATTTTCAGTGAATTTTAACATATTTAAGCAGTTGTGAGAAATAAGAGTTGGCTGGCTCAGTTGCCAACTATTTGTCTTCATTCTGAGCACTTGAGCTTGAGTTGTCATTTTATTTTAAGCAATTTTGCCGAATTTCATTCCGAGCTAGGGAGTTAAGATGGGCATTTTGTCCATCTGTTGGACAGCCCTGCCTCTGGCTTCTGTTCTCCTACCTCCATCAACAAGACATTGATTACTGCTTCAAGTTTAGCGCGCTAGGCTTACGCATCTAAGCATTCATTTTACATTGCAGCAGGAATAACCTATCCGCTCTTTCACACTCACTCTCCTCTCTTTATTAACGTGCACTTTATGGAGAAACCGTTCTCTTATCCGATCCGTTCTTTTATCTCTCCGACTTTTCCTCCCTGCCAATGACAATGTCTCCCACTCAGCCACTACGCACTCCTAGTCATCACTGCTCCTTTTTGACTACTGAAAAATTCCAATTTCTCCACCATTCCAACAATTTAGCAATTTCTGTGAGAGTGAATTTACATTGCTCCTTGCTAAGCTTCACCGCACACAGTATCGCAGTTTTATCTGTTAGCCGCGTTGCGGTAACTTTCCCTCCAAAATTATAGAATGTCCCGCCGTTGGCTATAGTGTGTTTTTCATGAGATTTTACATTCTCATGCTATTCCATGCCCTAATCATTTGTTTTATTTCATTTTTTTCAGGAATTCCTTGATACAACTTGTAAGAAGCCCAAATTATCGTCATCATGCCGCGTGCTAAAAATGACTCCAAACCAAGAGGTCGAATGACCGCCTATGCATTCTTTGTGCAAACGTGCCGTGAGGAACATAAGAAGAAACACCCCGATGAAAGTGTCGTTTTCTCTGAATTCTCCCGGAAGTGTGCCGAAAGATGGAAGGTAAAAAAGATCTTTTATGACACATCTGTTTCTATTTAGTTTCAATATTTCCGTTCCAAGTTCAGTAATTAAGAAGACGTGGGAATTTACATGTTTTAAAATTATTTGTAGACCATGTCGGAAAAAGAGAAGAAACGCTTCCAAGAAATGGCTGACCGAGACAAGAAAAGGTACGAATTGGAAATGCAGGATTATGTCCCAGCCAAAGGAGAGAAGGGCAGAGGCAAGAAGCGACGACACACAAAGGACCCAAATGCACCCAAAAGATCTCTTTCTGCTTTTTTCTGGTTTTGCAATGACGAGCGCCCCAAGGTTAAGGGAATGAATCCTGAATACGGAGTTGGAGAAATCGCAAAGGAGCTAGGAAGACTATGGGCCGAGGCTGACCCAGAAGTTAAGCGAAAATACGAAGCCATGGCCGAAAGAGACAAAGCCCGTTACGAAAGGGTGAGATTAGAACTTTCACATTTTAATTGTTTATTGTGTCAGTGATGGAATTTTCGAAAGTGACTTATATTTTTGATTTTCTGTGTTTTCAGGAAATGACCGCCTACAAAAAGCGAGGAAAGCCTGACACATCAGCACCGGCTCACCACGATGAAGACGACGAGGACGGTGATGACGACGACGAAGAAGGTGACGAAGACGAGTAAAGATAAAATTACTATACCTGGAATTCACCATAAATTTAGCTTTTGTATTTGTATGATACCATATATTGTATTTGGTCATCAAAGTTATTTGTATGTAATTACCTATGTAGTAGTGTACTCCGATCCGACGTTGCTCTTCGCTCATGTGTTGGACAATTATATTATTAGCATAACTATCTTTATGCGTTGTTTTAATTTTATGATGAACGAGTAATGTTTTAAGTGTCAACAAATTAATGATTCTATAGATAATAGATACTATACTGTGCTGGGCTGTAAATTTAAATTTTACAGAACTCCAGTGCTACTAACCGTAAATCAATTTTGTCCCAAGGATCTCATCCATTAACACAATTAAACATTCGGTGAGAAATTCAAATTCAGGATTTAGTTCTACATTAAATTAGCTCTTTTCCGATATCAAATATCCTGTTATGGTTCTGTCAAAGTCCCCTGTATTCTTTGATAAGTGTAAAATAAATGTTTCAATGAGATTTTC
>JABASI010006857.1:0-10414 GCA_019776505.1 Tomocerus nigrus
AGAGTGATTGACTTAATGATATAACAATTATAGTTATCTTTGCGTCAATCATGCAAGGTATTTCCAAAAAATTGAAAGCGAAAACGATCGGTACTGAATAGTAGTGATAGCTGTATGTATGCAGGAATTAAGGGAATTATTATCAGTATGTATGTAACATTGTATGTGAAATTGCATACAACAACAAAAGTGAAATTGCGGAGTAAGCACACGTGTTTAATTCCAAAAATAATTATTATGTGCAATGACTCAAACATACACCACAGTAAATTTACATACCGTTATGAAAAAGATGCGCGTTCCTAGCACATACATAATCAATGTTATTCAATTTGATTTTCAAGGATTTGGAATGCTTTGAATTATATTAACCACTTTATTTTTACATGAGCGAGATAGCTATGGATTTAAGAATACGATGAAAACTAAAAGTTTTCTGTCGTGCATTGAAATCGAAAAAGACTACTGATGGCTCTAAAGATAAACATAATACCTATTTATATTACCTAGAATTAATAAAACCAAGGTAAAATTATAGAACAAAAAGTTCTCGGGGTTTCTTCATCTTATTGGGGTATGTTACTATTATCGAAATAATTGAAACCGTCTTCTTCATCAAAATTCATCGTTTAACTCTCCATTTTGCCATAGAACTCGCAAATTGATCCTACAATCATTTTGTTTTCAGAGTCCAAATATTATAAATCATTTAGAGCAAAATGATAGAGCTAGAAACTATTTTAAAAGATCAAAAAGTGTTAGTTACCGTCAAAATGATCGCAATATTTATTTCGCACATAAAATTATTTCGTCGCTTAAAAGTCTGTCCTTTCGATTACATCGAAGCTGAGAATCGCTTGAAAGTTACTGAAAACAAAAAAGTACACCTTGCGTGCATTTTATCAACGGTTTTTGCTTTACATTGGACTTTAGCATATTGCATAGCCACTTTGAAGCAGGTTTATAAACCAGACGCGAATCTAAAAGCATATATTTTAATTATATACATTTTCGTGTCAGCACTAGCATTACTAGTCAGTGGACTAAGTTTATTTACCCTGCTAAAAGTGAATGAGATCAATGAGATAATAGAAATGGTTCATTTAAATGAAGAAAAAGTTTCAGGTAATGACGTTTTTTTATTTAATGTATTTATGACCTAATATATACATACACCTAAAAGCTGCAACGTATACAGAGACACATCTTTCGATGACTTTCGCTTTCACTCAGTAACATTACATTTAGCCTTTAGAATCCGAGCATAATATTTTTAACATATTATTTTCGAGCACATTGAATATACTTCACTTTCAATTTAGCAATTTTTTAAAATAAATTCCAAGCCATTTAGTACGTTTGGATTGCTGATAAATTCAATTTTTTAGCTTTATTCTCAGCTGAACAAATTGAAGCCCACAACAAGAAGAATAAAGGAAGGCACCTGATTTTGCTGCTGGGAATGAAGGCAGGGATCCCTGTAATAACTGTAATAGCAGTAGCAATAATATTACTAGCCCCTACGTATATGTCAAATGTGATCCCACAATTTAAACTACTCCAAGAAATATTTCCTGCTCATTTTCACCGAAATCTTTGGCAATTAAAACTTATTATCGCATTGCTAATGGTACCTGTGGTACCAGTGGCTGTATTCACAATTTTATTTTACTTATTCCTGGGATTAACTTATTTGGAAATTACAGTCATAGCACTAAAATCTATGCCTGTTGGTAGGCTGGAATACATTTCCAGGGGCGAGAACTATGCTTTTCTGCGACTTTTTCACCGATTTCAAAAAGACACAAAAATATATAAACAGCTTTTATTGCTTAATACAATGGCTAGCGTTTTATTCTCGTGGATCATAGCTTTCTTCATTGTAATTGGTGTAATCCTAAATCTTCTTTCTATATTTTCCACATTAAAACTCACCCAAATTGGCCCACTCTACTTTTGTATGCCAACAATAGGAACGATCGTTTTACTTGTAAACTTAGGTGCTATACCGCTACTTGCCCAGGTATACCATTTATCCATTGAATATAATGAAGATTGGAAATGGTACAGCAATCCTTATATGCGACTGGTTATTAGGTCCCATCGCCCTTTAAGAATCCAATGTGGGGTTTTCTTTCATTTCAAGAAATCAACCATTTCTACTTACTTTTATAATGTTGCGTATTATACATTCACTCTTCTCTCAGTGAAATTATGATAACATATCTAAATTCATAATGCACATGCAATTTAAACATTTTATTCACCATGATTTTATAATATCCTCTTCGTAAGTAATTATACCATGACCAGTGAACACTAAAATTCACCTCATTCGAAACTTCCTCATCAAACACTGTGTCACAAAAAATAACGCATTCTTACACAAATATCCACAGTAAATAATTACTCATTTATGTCATAGTGTATATTCTTATGATTTATGCTCTACCCTGTAAATAAAGAATGATTTTTCATGGAATAAATTAAATAAAGTGTATTTATTGCTATTCTACTAAGTAGGTATTACTCATTGTCATTATTATTATAATATATAATGGGATGGGTACTCTTCTGTACTCTGTACGTTTTGTGCTCCTTACACTGAAGATGTAGTAATTTCCTAAAATCTGAAATCGGCCTTTTTTGCTTTATTGATGGCGGACCGCATTAATTTATGTTTATTGAAGGACACCTCTTAAATCATCGCTAATATGACAATAATTGACCATTTAGTTATCACACTCGAAGTATTTTGGGGTGAATCCTCGCATTATGCATTCATGTGGCCGTGGCTGATTGTGAGTGGGACTGGAGAAGACATAAAATGAATAAATCCTCTTAGTTCATCGTGGGTGAAACCTTTGTTCTCTATCTCATATCACGCAATGTGTAAATGTGTTTTTTGGACAATTCGATACAACACCGAAAATCCATCCCTGACTTTGTTTTGCTTTTCTATTGTTGCATTGTTGCTGCCTGACGCATTGGCTACTATTTGTCCGAAAATAACGGTAAAGCAACATTCATTTTTATTGACTTCACTGTGAGTGGGCCCCAATGTACTGAATATTATTGAATTATAATATATATGTTGGACGAAATTTATTGCATCTGCACATTTTGATCTGTAGGAAACTAGACTTTCCTCAGCGTATCAAATTCTTCATCACTAATGTTGCAGCTTATTTAGAAAGTAGTTACGAGTATCCTAATAGGTACATACTACATAGCATCTGTACTCATTTCGATATTGTCAAATAAAGTAGGTCTACATAGTCTACAACATTTCAAATGGACATTGGAAAAAGCAAACATGGAAGGAATGGATAAATGATAATGATGACAAATATTCTGGAATTCCTTCCTACTGACTAAATGACGAATCTAAATCATATTATAATAGAGCTTTGAAAGGAATAATAAAAATATTAATTATTTTGTTATTACCTCCTTCTACTGTTTTACTTACTTCCAATTTAATATCTACACAAGATTGTAGGTATCACATATTTGCTTACTTTGGAGCTGCTATTGATTTCGTATTTTATAAAAAGAACCCCCAATCCTTAGCTCTATTTTACAGTAGAAAATGAGAAATGACAACACAAAGGTCTTCTATCTCATAATATTGTTTATAAAATAAGTACATTTTTTATTCTAAGTATAGTATTTCAACCCACATTGGGCTCAACATATAGAAATCAAATTATGAATTGACGTAACTTATTTTACTCTGTCTTAAAAATTGGTTGACGGGACATGACATGACATTGCAAAATCACTGCCTCAGACTTTGACAAGATATTATGATGTGTAAAACTAATGAAGTGAAATGCAGACAAAAGGAGAACTTGTGCTTCTCCGCAGGATGTCCATCTTAACATCGTCTATAAAATGCTAACATCCAATTCAATCAATGTGAACACAAAATGTTCAAATATAGCCCAGTATCTACATCCATAGTAGTAAATTATCAATCAGATATTGATTGGATCGATTTGAAACTTTGAATAAGACTTGAGGTTCTCTATTTGCATTGTACATATCTATATACAGCAGAATTGAAATAATAGCTTTTCATCTCCACAAGTAAAGTTAATATCTTCATGTCTGTTGGCAATATGATTGGAAGATGATGATAATACTGATGTAGTAATAGATAAGTATAAATAATAAATAGATAAAAGTTCAGCAAAAAATTGGGTTCTCTGCAATTAAAAGGATCAATTCTATTGAAATGTATGCAATGTAAATGCATATTAAGTATCAAATCAATTTCGTTGATAATGCAGCCTTCCATCTATGTAGTTCTGCATTTGTGTAGTAATATTGTTACAAAGTAGCATAGGTAGATATGTACAAGTTGATAATCCTTAGACATGTAAATATTAATCACAAATAGTAAATAACTTCTGGTCATTCTCAAATTCTCAGATGCATCATTTGATTTCTAAGCAGATACTTTGCTACTGTGTATTTTCTAATCATACACTCATCGTTTACTATTTACTATTATATTATTTATCTTCGTATTAATGACTGTCTGAAGACTGACCTACAGTTATAGAGCTATAGTGAAATACATATTGAAGAGGTATCCCATTAGCATTCAGTATAATTCCGTCATACTAGGGTGCTTCATTGTTGTCCATCATGTAACTTTTCCTTTTACATGTCATGTCATTCTAAACTGCATCATTTGATTTCTAAGCAGATACTTTGCTACTGTGTATTTTCTAATCATACACTCATCGTTTACTATTTACTATTATATTATTTATCTTCGTATTGATGACTGTCTGAAGTCTGACCTACAGTTATAGAGTTATAGTGAAATACATGGTGAAGAGGTATCCCATTAGCATTCAGTATAATTCCGTCATACTAGGGTGCTTCATTGTTGTCCATCATGTAACTTTTCCTTTTACATGTCATGTCATTCTGTATAAATAATGCATAGAGATTCATTTCTTAGCATATAATCTTCCCAAATGACTCAAGTAGCTCAGCTCGTGCCCATTGTCCAAAATATTCTGTTCTTCAACGAGCGTATAATAACCCTAGCCTCAAATTATAAAGTATAGCTTAAAGATAACAATTGTACACATAGCCCCGTTGGTTTGTTTTGTCCCTCTTCTGTTTGGCAAGATTAGTTGACTTACAATTGTCAATTAGAATGCAATGTAATTATTTAAATAGAGTCCCTCTTTGAAACTGGACACCACTATCGGACAGAAATGCATTCTGGATTGCAATTAGTTTTCTATTTAATTAACTGAATCCTTTGGCTCCCTATTTCGTCAGCGAAAACAAAACTTTAGCAGTGTGTCCACCAATATATTCTACAGTATTAATGATGCAATTGGAATATAAACCTCCTACACTGCAACAGATACGATCACATTGCATTACACTAATTTGCTAAAGGGCATTATAAACAATACAGGATTGTCCAAGGATTGAATTTACATAGGACGTTGCATTAGATTGGAGATAAAGGTTGCGCGAAATGGAATTGCGTAACAGAAGTGCATAGACTAGTAATCTCATCGTCAAATTGCACAAATTTCCCATAGTCATGTTCGTTTTGTTAATATTAGCGATACTTTAGTTATCGCAAAGTCTGTAATCATTTTCTAAGTTCAAAGGATTACAGGATTTGTGCTACTGGAGCTGGAGGCTGTGTGTGTAGAGATGATGAGACTGTTTTGCGACCGTCCAGTTAACTCTATTTTACATGTGATGGCCTTTAAAGATGAGGATGAGACGCGTTTGTAGAAAGTAATGGGGTGTAGTGGCTTTTAGCCCCAAGGAAGGTTATCCCATGATTATATACTCTTTCCACTATTATTTACTGTCAGTAGAAAGTATCGAATTGAGTGGAGCATTTATTTTGTCACTTTGTCGGCTAGATATGGTCACTGACTGTTTGACCAAGCAAACTTTATCAATGCCCATAGTCCATGCATAAAGATACGCACAATAGTCATTTTAATAGTTATATATAAGGGATCTAATCGAAAACGGAGAGCGTATCAAATGGTCATTTGCCTCCCACAGGGCTCTTCCTTTGAACTTAAATCACATTCCCTCTCTTCCTCCAAAACGACAAACGAAATTCTCATCTGGCTATCTTTATCCGGTGCAATCTTTTTTAATTGCAAAGTCACGTACTAAGTACTAACGTGAAGGATTCCTAGTTTGTTAGTTTCGAACTTAATTTTCAGACATAAAAACACATGCTTCGTCAAATTGTTGCACATTGATAATTTGATAAGTATCATCAACTTTGTTAAATGCAATTTAATATCGTTGTAGAAAGACTGGCATGTAAAAAAATGTAATAATACATTTCTTATTTGAACTGCCGATGTAAAATGCTCTTCATTTTTCAATAATTCGTGTTTCTAGATAAATCAGATGCGAATGGTTCAAATTCATTGTCTTTTGCAATATTAAAATGTTATACTATTTCAGTGTTCCTTTGTGGCTGCGCAGTGTCCAGATATACTAAAAAATGGTGATAAAGCTGAGAATATTTCCTAGAATACAACTTTAGTTAATTATAGGGATGTTATACAAATAGTAGTCGAGTTTTTTTGAAAGTCGCGTTTTCTGTAGTCCTGCCGGTCATGATTCATTAGGTTTAAAAAAATGAGCTGTCACTTAAAAGTCAGGAACTTGTCATGGGGCATGACGTAGCGCTAACTATTTTACCTCCCAACTCCCCAATTCAGCGAACTAGGGAGTCGACACTCCGGGCATCGTAGAGTAGGGCATTTGGGCATACTTTCATCCGAACCCGGCAGCAGGTCGTTGCAAACTACGGAGAGAAAAAACTAGGAAAGGAAATCACTGACGAGGAGTAAAAAGAGAAAATGACCAAAATGACGAAGTCAATGAGGAGAGGTTGTGTAATGAGCTGATTATGCGGGAAAGTGAGGAGACAGAAGTCATGACAAAAATTCAGTTCAATCGCTCCTTTCTTGATCGCATTGCCGTCATATAGAAAAATAGTGGACTGAATCGAATGTCATCAAGTTTGTTTGATGTCTGACAGCCGCATGGCAGAGGATTTGCCCGTTTTATTCGACTCAATTTGAGAAAGAGGCAATGAATTCCCAAAAAGCGCTCCTATTCCGATAAATGTATAGTGAATTGATGAGGAGAAGAAGGGCAACTGGTCTTTATCCCCTGCACCAATCTCCACGCTATTCTGATCTGCACTGAAAGTGAAATAATGATAACCAGACAGGCAGACAGAGACCGTTTTAGAAAATTGTATACGATTAGGAACACCGATTTATTCATGTCTTCTTCGTTTCCTCTTTCACTGCCTTGTTTGCTTCACAGAATGTGGCAATAGATTCCCTGCACCGTCCTCTCATCTTTATTTTCCCCGTTTTCCCAACGTTTCTTCCTTCATAGTTCCTACTTTCGGTTTCATTTAGATTTTGATAAGTTACCACGTACGTTCGCATCGCATGGACATCATTGAGCCTTTCCGGGTTATAGAATTAGCCAGATATTTGTTAGTACCTATTACTAAAACCCTAAGATCCAAGTCTAAACATCGAAATAATATTAATTTTCCGAAAATTCCAAAAATATCCACTAGAAAAATATTTAAAAAGTTTTTGCCTCAGATCGAGACATCTATATATTTACGTTACCAATTTGTCGTCTAAGCTAATTGAAATAGTTACAGAGCTGAATATATACATAAATGTGTGTTCAGGATATATCTAATATGTAACAACCACAGTCGAAAGCACCCCAATATTCCAATCGTCAGCATTGGATTCTGGATATGACAAAGAGAGTAATTTCCTGTCTTATTAAATGGAAAACACTGAGGACGAGGAGAGGACTATAGATAAATAATATGTATTATGGTTATTCTAGTCATAAGTCTCATAAGTAGTAAAATACTGTTAAGTAGTTTGCGTTTTTATAAATATATTCTGGCGACATTCTACTTATGATTACGAAACAGAAAAGGTAGGTAAATTACCTAATATCGTGTTTTCAAAAGCAAAAATTACCCCTTAAAACCTGCATTTAAAAGGTGCTCAAAGTTAGCAATTATTTTATGAACGTATCAGTTAATTCCTCGCGGTTTTGAAAATTGAATGAAAAAAGAATGGATTTGGAGAGAAAATTGAGATTTGTAAGGACAATTTGTCTTGTCACTTCTCTTTGGCTTCTCTTTCTCCTTTCAACATGCAACAAGCGAAGCAGATTTGTCTGAACGACGAAAAGTAAAAAAGTGTGCTGTTGTGTTGTGTCTGAAATGCATGTCTCACTCCTCGTTCGTATCGTTCTCTCAGTTGTTACACAAAGTAGACGAGTGCATGCAGTAGGTAAAAAGTCATCGCATTATCTCTCCTGTAGCAATAATAATGTGTGTATCCAAAGTAGCTATCCATCCGCATCCATTGAAATGTCGTCATGCCTTAATATTATTATTGTTCATCTTTAAGGCAAAACTTGTCAACTCCCTTACACGTGGATATTTAGCTTTGGTTTACGTAGTGTTTTATTAGTGGTATTATTAGGCACATTTCATCTTCAACCTCAACTTGTGTTCAGTGAGGCAGAAAGGATGAGGCGACAAGGACAGGAACACGGACACGACAAGTCAGCCTCATGTCACTCACTTTGTTTTTCTGCTTTGTCATCATTTGCCTTCCTTAGTCTCACTTTATACTCATCTTTCCCACTTTTGATACTTCAACAGTAACCACCGTACTTTCATTTTTGTGCTCGCTTATTTTAAGTAGGTACATACACTCGTACTCAATCTCCGAACAAAGCATAACAAACGAGTAGTCACATAAGTGAGCAATAGTAGTCTTGTTACCGTTACACTTGCAATTGTCTCTAGACTGCGTTGTTCCAAGTGTAGAGAATGTAAAACCATATCTAATCGCTGTATTTCAAAGAAAGCTGTAGATAAAATCAAATTCGAAAATGTTTTACAGAATCCTAATTAAATTATTGATACTGTGAGGCATGGACTAGTATGGAATGCTAAAAAGCACAGCATAAATAGCATAATGCATGCTGTACGTAAATTTGGATACTAAGGCCATTCATAATGCTAATAATGCACAATGCACAGGTATCTGATAAAAATAATATGGTACCTACCTAAAGTGTAATCTAAAGGTGCGTCAATACTATGGTGTCAATAATACAAATTAAATTGTTCACATATTATTATGTTGTCTGTATTTAATTTAATGCCTACGTCAATATATTCTAGATTTAGTTTTTCAAAGTAGAATAGCAGGTAAAACAATTATCCATTAATTAAAAGGTATGCATCCTATCCCACTCTCAAAAGTGAAAATAGGAGACTCCTCCTGGATTTAAAATTTTATTTAGTACTGTTCTCAGTTTATGAAAAGAAATCTGGGCTGGGGGATCGACATAAGTCTGGATATATCATTCTGTTTTACCTTATTGATCATACTTGAGTTAACTGTAGAAGGAAGATGACAAGTATCTTTGCTAGATGAAAAGTGAACAAAGTTGTGGACTGCGTGTGGAAAACAATAGATTTCTATGAATGCATGCTAATGGTGTTAGTGTTGCTCTTTCGTCTCATCTTCCCTGGCATCACGGCTTTGAAGAAAAGTCATGTTGTGATGGACCGTGACCGATTTCTATAGCAAACCAAAAACCTAGCCATACGAACTGGAATAGTAGAGTGGACCACCTGTGTCACGTTCAATTTCTACTTCTGTCGGTCTTTCTCCGAAACTACACCATACATGACTACATATTATTAAAGAAATCCAGCTACAGTTACACAGGACAATACTGGAAAACTTACATAAGAGAACTATAGATGAATAGGGTAGGTACTAAAAAGCATCTTCAATAATTTGAAATCTGGATTGATTAAAAATATGTACATTTCCTTTCTGTGCTAATTGGAGTAAATAACTACCTATCTAAAGAAGGTGTCAACCGTGTCACCTGTAGTTTTTATCATTTTACAATTAATTATTCTTTCCGAATAGATAATCTATACCATATTTAAGCAGTTGTGAGACAACAAACATACAATAGGTATAATCTTATTTTATTTCTGTGTTCAAGGAACGTGATGTTGATGGTTGGACTTTTATCTTGCATTGTACCATAATTTTTTACGTTTTCGTATGCGGAAATATTCGTATTCATCAAAATCTTTCTAGTTACAGTTTCAAACTACTTAGTACATGATTAGGAAAAAGAAGTCAGTCATTTGAAAGAGTAACATAATAATATTATTACTAAATCCCGAGTTTTAGAGATTATTTTCCGCCTAATAAGAGAAACAGGTCTACAAGTCAAGCTTTTTGTCAGCTTTACATAATAAATACATCGCGTAGACGGGTACTTACAAATACTGTTTTTC
>JABASI010006858.1:0-10414 GCA_019776505.1 Tomocerus nigrus
AAAGCAAATTGACGCCATTCGACCTTTAAAAATTTGTATTGGCTCGTTTTTTTCCGTTACTCGTGACACAACAATGTTGTTTCTTTTTCAAGTGTTAAATTATACTTTAACTTTTATCCTCTTATAAGTAATAATTTTTTCTATAGTTTGTAATGTATATGTATAATGTGTAATTGTCATTTTAATTACAATTGAAAACGTATAAAATATTTACAATAGCCCTGATTTGGAGTCTCGGAATATTTCACGACAGATTTTTTTGCGAGTATTGCTTATGTGAATAGCCTACGGTAACAGTATTAGTACCTACAGTGTGTCAAAAATTCGAGGTGGCAGTTCATATCTTGTGTAAATGTTCGATCTGCTGCATTACTGCCCGTTTTGAATTATCCGGTGCTTCAAATGGTGTTTCCGAAAGTGGTGACTGTTGACAAGCCTGTTGTCAACTCCCCTCTCACCCTCCAAAGTCTGCAGGGCGTGTAAAATTCGAACCACTATGCTACGAACTGCCCCCTCGAATTTTTGACACACTGTATATATACTAGATATATGTAATTTCAGGAACCGTCTAATTTTGAAGCAACCTAATATTTTAAAAAGGCTTCAAGGCAAAGGGGAAATTAACTGATTTGATAACCACTAATACGTAACGCGTAAATATCATAAAATTGAATGCTACTCTCCGAAATACTAATGTTAAAACCATGAACTTTAAGATACCAAGTTTTGTTTTTTAGTTTGCGTCGCCTTTTTTTTGTTGTCCTGCTTTTTTATAAATAGGAAAAATCATTATAAAGTTGCTTTTTTATTTCCTGCTTTAAATGAATATCGGAATATTTTTGGTTAGATATTGGTACAAATATTGCTTACATATTTGTCGAAGAAATTAAACAATGTTATTATTGTTGTCCCTAGGGAGCATGCCTGAACATTACTTTTTTAATATAATTGACACTGGTAGTTGCATGGCTTCATGTTTTATTGACAATTTAAGCATTAATTTTATTTTAAGCCACGATTGCGATTGAGAGTAACATAATATGATTACCCCACAAGTAAAATCTTATTATTAGTTTTTAGTTCTATAAAAGGAGTTTTTCCAATACCAGACCCATGCGCATATGGTTAATTACATAAATAAAATAACCTAATGTTCTATTAAGGCTTAAAATTCTCCCTGTACTTAGAAATGCTTCATTAAAAATTTTAATGAAGCATTTTAATTTAAAATGTATATTACTGTGGCCTTCATTTCATGTCATGAGTTTTCCAAAATAAATGAGGATGCCGTAATGAAACAAAATGAAGTTACTAAAATAATTCGCAGTATGTGTAGTTTGCCCCCTAGGTACAGTCTATTTGTAATTTAGTTGCTGTGATAACGATATCATATCATGTGTTTCCTGTCTCATACATATTATGCAACATACAGATCGTAATCAGTATGCAACTTTAATCAAAATTTATGAAATCAAAAGTTCCAAACATTTGAATTGTTTATTGAGAAACTAGTTTCGATGGATAAATGTATATTAGAAACACTAAAATTATATGTGGACACAAGGTTGAAGCTAATATACCTACGTAATTGCCTAAATTTTTTTACATCTTATCTTTTTGTCTGTCGTCGTCTTTTACAGCATATTTTTTTCGAATGGAATTTGGCAATTAAGCTAAAATTATCATGTTCGAATTCATAAAAAATATAAAACTACGCTACAATGCTTTCAAATACATTAATTTAGGCTTAAATTGTATAGGAAAAAGTATTAATTAAATTGCGTTAATTTTGTCAAATACCAAATACAAATTATTTCTTTTTTCTAATTCCATAATCAAGGTAGGTAGGTACTTATTAAAATATCAATGCAAAATAACTAGTTACCCAAGGTAAAATATTGTACAATACTTCGGTCATAAATATGGATAATAATGTTAGGAGGGGGCAGGGGTAGGCCTGTTGTACTTTCTAATTCGCTCGTTAATTCCAGTATTAATAGGAAGAGGAACGAATGAAGTTTAGTATTACGAAAGGGACCATCACGATCATGATTATCATTATTCGTCTATGTTGAGATTCTTTGATAAAAGGGCGTACAAGTTACTGAACTATACTGTTTCCCATTACAAAATCATTTTTATTTCCGGTTTGTACGGACATAATGCACAGGAAATAGGAATTCGTGGTCAACTTAAATATATTTAGCCGGTAATCGAGTTGCGTGGCGTTTATTTCCATCAACCAAAGTATTTACACATACTATTCCGATGTTTCACTTTCACTACTCACTGTATGAAAAAAAGTAAATAATTGGAGTCATTGGAGACCATGGAAGTCTTTATAAATGGTATAGTAATCATGTTTTAGTTTTGTAACGCTGATAATATACTCCGCCAACTGACATTAGTTATTATTATTATTACTTACGTTATTATCAACCGATACATCTTGGTTAAAACCGTCTATGTATATATTTATATTATCTGTTTAGGTATTTCGATATTTAGCAATTCGCATATTAATAGTAAGGGTTCATACTACTGGTAGATTTGGAACTTCCGGTTTCCACATCTATAATTTCTAACCTTACGAACTTATCAGAATGGGTCATCCTGTTCCTAAGTAATGAATGTACCTGTATATAAAGTTACCAACACTTTTATTGTATTAAACCCAAAAAAGGCGACTGCAATGGAACACCAATGCACATTAATGGAACACAAATATTGAATATGTTCCTAAAATAAAACCTTAAAACCTTTTAAGATTTAAATCCTTCGTAATATATTCTGATTGGGGGCATAGCGTTACAATAATGTATGCAAAAGCAAGCAATAGTAGTAAAGAATAAAATTTCCTGATTACTTTGTAATTAAATGTTAACTTCCATATTATAAAAGAAGTTAAAATGATAACCAAGGGACTGCAAAATTGTATTGATTTCTATTTCAAGGCATCTAATATTTTAAATTGTGGATTCCTTGAATACAATAATAAAACTGAAGTTGTATCTACTACAAAAAAGAAAAGCAAAATATATTCTACAATTTGTGCCATGATAATTAGCCTTTTTCTCATGTGCTACACGTTGATGATGTTACCGACTGGAAAATTTAGGAACGCATCATTTTTGAATATTGTGAATTATGTAAGTATATTTGTACATTTTTTAAATTGGAGCGTTTGTTTTTTCGTATTACTTGGCAACTTACATCGCCATGGAGGATTTCGCTACTGTGCATGCTGACCTTTATCCTGAAAAATGACAAGACTTACAGGCGTAAGCATTCTGAAAAATTATATGGAATGCAAACTACAAAAAGTGTTTTAATAAATATGAAATATTTGTCTTATTTATGTAGGTCTATTCCGTGAAGAAAACGCAAAAATTGAAACTTACCTTTCGTTACAATCTTTGGACACTTCACTAAATCATTTTTTCTTTTTCTAGTAATGGGCCCTCCGATATCGTCCTCGTATTCATTCATAGAGAGCTGCATATATTTACCGGGATTTTGAATTTCTTTCACTTCAATATCCTTTTGCACTATTTTTGTTTGATTATCATATTTTTTGGCCAACTTTATGTATTCATTCATTATTCCTTTGCTACTCTATTTGTTCACAACATATCACTGGCTGAAAAGTATTTCCATTGGGAAAATTGAGGACTCGATTGAACAAGTAGACATTCGTAAAAAGTTCATTGTGTCAAAACATAGCTACAAGTGTTTGTTACTTATCAATCGTCTTATGGTACATGCCACACAAATCATTTTGCCAATATATATAGCAAGCGCCTTCTGTGCGCATGTCTGGGGCAATTTTGTCACCATAAATGGGTACCACATTTTTGGCATGCCTCTGTACCTTTTTGTTCATACTTGTCACTGTTTTGCATTTATGTAGAAGTATTAGTCTTTACTCTTTGTGGACGCCTTCATTCTATGTCAATCAATTTTCCCAAACAGTGGAAAGCAGTTTTGCCCAGTAAATTGTCAAAAAAGGAAATGGACGCCTGTCGGCCATTAAAGCTTTCAGTGGGCTAATTTTTTTCTGTTACACGGGACACAAATGTTGTTTCTTTTTGAAGTGTTGAAATTATACTTTAGATTTGATTCTTTGTTTTAAATAGTTGATAATTCTTTTACAATTTGTAGGGGATATAATAATGTACAGTGTGGGCCAATTGGAATGAAAAGGCAATTTATTACATTAAGGGGGCTTCACACTTGTATTGAATTCTAGAAATTTTGAACCTTCCCAGGTTCCATATAGAAACGGCCATCAGATTTTAATTGAGTTATTGAAAACTTACGACTGAAGCATTGCATGCAAAACTAAAATTCATCATATAATTTCGGTTTACATACCGGATTAACGCCGCAGTCACCAGTCTGTTTTCTACCATGCATAGCTGTAAAAAGTAATGACGGACTGGCCACAGCCGTTTATTGTCTTATGTATATTTCCACTAATTTTACATACAAAAATACTATTTGGTATATTGATTATTGAATATTATGGGAACGTTACACTAAATAAACCATACAATACGGATATAATACAGAGTAGCGTTGTTGAACTAGTCTGCATACCTTTGAAAAAATGTTCTGCTTTATAATTAACTATAAACTGAATCATGTAATGGCAAATTGAAAGAATATTCAAAATATATTGAAAGTTAAAGTTGCCGAGTATAAGGAAGTATAGGAAAGTTTTTGTGAGCCGGCCAAAATTGAAAATACCTTGGAAACAAAGCAAACAACCCAGCTCATTTTTCACATATTTGCAGATAAATAATCTCTCTACAAGTGGCGAACAGATTAACAGACATATTCATCATTCGCATAAAGCACCGTTCTGGCAGTTTATATTGATCTTTTCTCTTTCTGTTTTACATTGTCGTATTCATTTGTAATTTTAAGCGGTATCATGATCCAGCATAAAATAGTAGTTATTATTGTTGAGTTCCAAGGAATTTCTCCAATTTCCGAATTTCCAGGGAATTTCCTTTCTCCTCCTGATTTTCCAGTAAGCTTAATTCTAATGGCAAAAGAGAAACGTTGGCCATGTCATTACAGCCTCGAATAACTCTTACGTAGGTATATTTGTATACGCTTACAATGCCCTTAGACCCAGTAGTTCGCACTTCTTGCCATCGGCTATCCAGTAGCGCTGCTGTCAACGTGACATAAATTCTTCTTGTGTAGAAAACATCAATTAAAAATCAATGCATACCACCGAAATTACTGCACGGTGAAGTGTTTAGTTAGCCACTAGCCACTTCTATTCATTCAGTGTTATTCTACTTACTTTACTACTGCAAGTCTGTGGAGGCTACATTTTTTCGATGTCGGGTATATTAGCGATGAGCTTCGGCTCGGGTGGGGCCGATGGGAGTCTGGGAGTCTGTCGCCCATCGCGTGGGATAGCTTCGGGAAAGCGGTATAATAATATTGCCATCGTTGCGTTAGTCGAGTATTGTGGATGAGCCAACGGAGAATTATAACGTAAGCGACCCTTGCGTAGTGGCGCTGATTTTCAAACTTGCCTTTGTTCTAAAACTGGATCCCTCACAAGTCACAAACTTACAACAGCAAGCACAGTCCACAGTCAGTGGCAGTCAGCAGCAGTTCCGTAGTACCTACCTGCTAAGCTGCTAAGGACAAAGACAAATAATAACAAATAATTATTAATAATAAATTATTATTCTAAAGTTCAGTGTTTACCACAATAATATGGTACAATTGACAATTACAATACTGAATAGGTACAGCAACCATCCTGTGTCACGTCATACTATAATAATCAATAATTGACATTCTTTTCTGTAATATACCTACCCTTATTGAAAATTTTTATATTATATTTCTTGGTTGCTGGTTGTTTGAGATATGTCATAATAAAATATGTTAGGTATGTGTAGTAGAATAAGCAGCGGTCAGCTGTCTACTAGTCATCTAGTCAAGTCACTAGTTGTAATTGAAAATATCTCTTAAAACAAAAATTCAACTTCGCACTGACTGATAACCAGTCACCAGCAGTAGACTATCTAGGACTTAGGACATAGGTGATAGGAGTAATCATACATCATACGAACTAGTAACTGGGGTCATCTGTCAGGGATTTGTCCACGATACAAATATGAAATAGATAAATTTGTAATGGGAACTAACAACTGACAACTAATTACAAATAGTAAAAATTCGGTTGTCGGTAAAATTCATTAATTGTAAAAATTGTAATTCTATTGTTTTTCTGGTGTCTGGTAAGAGTTGAGAGTTGGCTGGTGGAGCAAGACAAAAAATGGTTTTTCACGTGGTCAAAAAATTTTATTGCATATTTGTATGTTTCAGACAATTTGGAATCGATATGGGGTGGTCATTTTTTGGGTGGGGAGGACTTCTGACTTCTGAGGGGGGAGGAATGGTGGGGAAATTACGTATTACCTGTTTCAGGTGCTAAAACTTACGGTGATGAAAATCATATCATTCTAAAATGACCACCCCTAAATCGACTCCAACCAAATTGTCTGAAACACCCAGATGTGCAATATTTTTTTTTGACATTTTTTATACAAATTGTGAAGAAGTTTAAAATATTGTTTGGGGCCAAAAGTCCGTAAACAACCCTGAACTATTAAATAGGAATGATATACTCATTGGTCTTCCAAATGAAATTATTATCTAATTATATTCAATAAATATTTTCCACGCATCTTTTGTAGAGAGCAGTAAAACTAAAGAATGTCTGTAGAGGGTGAAAATTCCAGTGTACCAAATGGCAGTGGCCATGTCGTTGAAGATGTGGTATCCGAAGACAGCGCAGAATTATTGTGTAATAGTGGTGGCATTGATGAGCAATTACTAGATAAGGATGACATGCACACCCCACATCCCATTTTCATCAAATGGGCTGGGAAGGAGTTTGAAATCGAAGATATTTCCGGACTGGGGCTAGTTCGTGATCTCAAAGCGGTGATCATGAATAAAACAGGTGTTCACTTGGATCGACAGAAATTATTGAATCTTACTTACAAAGGTAGATTTCCTAATTTATTTATTATTTTCATGTTATTCTTGCAATCAATAACTATTCATTCTCATACTTACTTAAATGTTACATTTTTAAATTGAAATATTTGCGAAATAATTATATTTTAATTATATGAACTTCTACTAATTTCAAATTGCTAAGAAATAATTGGATCATTTGCGTTAGTAAATTATCCAGAGACACTTTAACGTACTCATTTAATATTGTCAGGTCGATTGGCATCCGACGACTGTGCGTTGTCAAATCTCGAATTGAAAGTCGGTCATCGAGTCATGATGATGGGATCCTTAGAAAAGGACATTGAAACAGTAGATGTGCCCCCAGAGGAGCGTCCTGATGTTACTAATGATCTTGACATTCCTGATGATGACGATGATGAATTAGAGAACAAAGAAGTGTATCTGAACAAAGTGTCACGGCGTGTGACGGAATACAAGGTCAACGTCTTAAATCCATCACGTCCAGATAAGAAATTACTCGTTTTGGATATCGATTACACGTTATTTGATCATCGATCAACTGCTTCAACTGGTGTAGAACTTATGAGACCCTTCCTCCATGAATTTCTCACGGCTGCCTATTTGGTAAGAATAATAAATGCAAATATATATATTCGTCAACAATCTCTAGTCTTCTATTTTAAGTAGCAAATATGTGATAGTTTAGAACAGGTAACTTGGTATAATAACAACTTTATTGAAATAAGCGTGAATGCATTCCAAAATAATTACAATTTTAAAAACAATATCAATAAAAACAGATTTTGACTAATTAAATTGACAGAGGTGGAAATGTTTTTGTATCCCAGTAGCTCGCCTTATCCTTGCAAAACTTTCCTGATTATTTTAGAAATAAAACAAAAAATTGTCCTCATGGCCTTATTTTGGTACTAGCTAATATTTAAAATTGTTTTTGGAATTACAGGAATACGATATTGTGATATGGTCAGCTACAAGTATGAAATGGGTTGAAGAAAAAATGAAACTTCTTGGTGTGAACTCCCATCCCTCCTATAAAATTGCTTTCTATTTGGATTATTTGGCTATGATTTCAGTACATATGCAGAAGTATGGGGTTGTTGAGGTATAAATTGAGTTTTTCTTTGGTTTTTGATACAATTAAATTGTAAATGAATTGGATTTAGTCCTTGAGAGGTTAAAAAAATGTGCAACGCGGAAAGTAGAAACACAAGGAAGTTGGAGAGAAATATTTAATTTTTTGTTGTACATATGTCTACTACTTAAATATTAACATCTACAAATCCACGACAATTTTCAAAGCCCGCCACTTCCCATGTCCTTACTCACAATTTTGCTTAATATGCTGTAATCATTTTTGCTAATTCGTCAAGTCGACATTGACTTGACATTAAATCGAAGTCCTTATAAATCAACTTCTGGTTTGTATTTAGGTGAAACCATTGGGTGTTATATGGGGAAAGTTTCCCCAATACTCAAGCATGAATACAATAATGATCGATGACCTGAGAAGAAACTTTATCATGAATCCACAGTGCGGGTTGAGAATTCGACAGTTTCGTTCAGCTCACATCAATAGAGACTCGGATAGAGAACTTTTACGAATCGGAGATTACTTACAAAAAATTGCTCTGCTGAATGATTTTTCCTCTCTGAACCACAGGAAGTGGGAAGCCTACTTAATTAAACAGCTTTCTGGCAAAGACAAGCGTCGGAGCACACACTCTCATTCGAATGGCAATGAGAAACGGTAAATCGGTACACCAGCTGCTGATCTTGACTGTTACTATTGTAATATGTATTTCAAAATTGCAATTGTAGGGTTGTAGCATGAGAAAAGATATTAATTTGTTGTTGCGATTGTTTGGTCGGTTCTGGATGTTGTAATTGAATTAATAAAATGGCTATGACAATTATTCAAATTAGAAAAAATGTCATGACGTAATAAGTAATAACATACGAATGTTTCTGTATTTCTTTTGAACGTAAGCACATGCCAATCTGATAAAATTGTGTTTGTGGTCTTTAGAGTTAGGCAATGCCAACTTTTTTATATAATCGGCATTTGTTGGAATTTTTAACACTACGCTTATCATCAAGTCTCGATTGCCGGCTGAGAATGACATTGTTAACTTAAAAGTAAAAAAATATCTTATTGCCAGTTTTTGGTACTTTATAAGGATTTTTGTTACTATTAGATGCGCCTAATATTGGTTACCTATTAATACTCCAGGGATAAGTATAAGCAACTTGTACATCTAATAAAAATCTATAAAAAATAAGGCTTGAAATTCTCCCTCAAGTCAAAGAATGTAGGATTTCACTATGCACAATATGTACTTCGAAATGCCGGATTAAATTGAGTGCGAGAATGTAATTGCATACTGCTGGGAGTGTGGCCTTCATTTGTCGTGAGCGTTCCAAAATTAGTCAGTATGCCTTCAAAAAACACAAAGAGGTTGTTTCAGTAATTTACGGTTGAGGTTGAGTCTATTTCGATGGAAAATTGCATATTTGAAACATTGAAATTATATGTGGGCACAAGGTAGAGGTTATCTAATTCATGAAGGGGGTCCCCGGCAACAGCCGGAACGATTCTGATGACTATCTTAATACGTTCTAACTTTTTTTCACATTGTATTTTCTTTTAGAATAGTGGTCGTAGGGCTACATGATTGGTACTGCTGGAAAGCTGGAATGCTGCTATACTTAGCAGTCCAGTCTCCGATTTTTGATTTTCTGTCCTGATTTTGAGAAATAAGCAACACAAAATTTAAAACAGTTAATCTCAAAATCAGGGCTGAAAATGAAAAATCAGAGACTGGACTGCTAAGTAGCAGCATTCCAGCTTTCCACCAGTACCAATCATGTAGCCCTACGACCACTATTCTAAAAGAAAATACAATGTGAAAAAAAGTTAGAACGTATTAAGATAGTCAGAATCGTTCCGGCTGTTGCCGGGGACCCCCTTCTTAAGAACAAAAAGCATTTTCTAATTTGAGGTTTTAGAATTTTTTACAACATAATGCAACAGATAATTATAGGCAGCACAAAAATAATATGGAACTTTATTTAAATAAATTCGTATTCTGTACATTAACAGAAAAATTAATAGTTTTGTTTTGAGGGGAGTTGCAGCTACATATATATTATGTAATGGTAAATAAATAGTACTTAGCCAACGGAAAGGTGCTGATGAGAATGATCTTGCTTGCATATCGTATCGCGCCTTGCTGCCATGCTGCGGCACTGATGTAAAGGTTGTTTGTTTTTCAAGTATTGAATTATACTTTTACTCTTTCTTACAAGTTATAATTGTTTTATAGTGTTTAATGGAGATGTATTTGCTTTAAATATTGTCGTCTGCTTCACTTGC
>JABASI010006859.1:0-10412 GCA_019776505.1 Tomocerus nigrus
TGAGCTGGTCCAGGTAAATAATATAAACACTAGATGGAAGGAGCGGGTTTGGTGTAGGAAATGTGACTTGCTCACAAGTCCCGTTGAGTGTTCGACTGATTACTTTTCGAAGTCTTTTACTAAAATGCAAAACGAAAAAATAGCCGATAGGTACTCAAAATATTCCTGAATATACGTTGGGGAATTAGCATGCTAAATGCCTATCTATATAGGTACTTTAGCAGTTGAATGGTATGGTATCTCATCTGCCTCCCGCCTGCATAGATACCTACATACTTATAAAACATAATAATATATGTAGTTTAGTTAGGTATCGCAAACCTTACAATGTGTATTGTATTCATTCCAAAAGTGTCTCCACTATTTATTCAATGTGATCCTTTGCTATTTGGTGTTGTTCATAAATTCATAAGTGACCAGAATTTAAGCACATCGGTAAACCAATAAAATAAGGATAATACATATAATTATTATACTTTTGTACTTTTTATACTACTTTTTACATTACATACTTGCTTACTCTCCTTCAAAGAACCAAAATGTGTTTTGTGTTTTTTCTTCTTTTCAATGATTATTAATTTTATATTATCATTAAATAAGAAAAGTGGATTTGCTTGAATTGAGTTTTTAAATGAGGCACGTGAAAGCGTTGTGTTACTAGTCCATTGTCCATTATTAATGCATATTGACAATAATTATTTTGGAGCTTATTCTGCCTCTCCCGTATTGATCTCACCTCACTATATAGTATAATCTCACATAAGCAGACATTTTGGCTGATTTCGGCCACAATGGACAACGTTTTCAAGCAATGTTCCAAACGATTTTCTGCAAACTTCAAAAATGTAATTCACTCAAAACAAAGCGTTATACAACAAATACCTTTTATCCAAAATGGGATCCTACGATCCAATAACTGAACATTCTCTAGTATAATTTCCTAAGTCAGTGCTGTATTAGTATTAATAATATGATGATGCTTATTTAATTGCCTTGTATTGTACCACATGTGAGCTTGAGTAGTAGGGGAACAGCAATTAATGCAACTTTAGTTTTGCTGGGCATTTGATACATCCATGCAGTCAAGTCTTTCAGTAGTAACACACTGTCTCGCCACTTTTGGTTGTATTACAAAGTTCATTCCTTCATTCATTCCTATGAAACCTCTTTAGCTACTGACTACTGACACACTACTGTAACTTTTCGAAAAACTCCACACATTTTCTTCCATAATTTGACTTTTTGAAGATTTCGGAATTTTGTTGCCACTCTCAATAGTCAAGGCTTCACGTTAAACTTCAAGCTAATAAAAATCTTCTCCATTCCTGCATGCTTTTAAGCAAATATGTAAATGTAGCTTAAAAATATTTGTGAATAATGCTATGGATATGAAATGACTTACCTAAATGGTAATGGTATTATGATATACTTTGGTTACTACTTCTACGACTCATGTCTAGGTATATTGAGCTAAAATTAATAATACTAAGTATTATACAATACTGTACTGGTTCAATTATATATTCTATATTTCTCTGATCGTCTATTACTTTGAATTTTACATATTGAATTATACAAATTGATCTATCAATATTTCTATGATCGAGTTCTATTTTTAGGGTGAGACTCTTTACCACCCAAGTAAAAGGTATATAAATAAACAACATCTGGACGATTTCCAAAGTAATTGTGACTATACCACACGGTGGGAAGTTACTTAAAGGTTAATTTGCAGCGTTTATCGCATATCCGGGTCCAGAAAGGAAACGAAGCTTCCTACTAGCTGAAGAGACCCAGTTACTAAAACATTTACAATTTCATTCACAGGTATATTTATGACTTCATCCTCCACATCTGCNTCATTCACAGGTATATTTATGACTTCATCCTCCACATCTGCTCTCCCCGAATTTTCCAATAAAATATCCAGAAATTTCACTGTTGAATTTGTGTTTCGGAAAATCTGCACTCTTGAATTTTTTTCCGACACAAGTTTCCATGCCTTTTTTAGCTCATTGCATATTTCATTGTGCCCTTGTTCTGTAATGGCTGAAGTCAATCTATCTGCTGAATAATAAATCACCAGATAATATTGCAAACAAATATTTGGCACAATAAAAACAAATACTAAACATTGTCTGATCTCTGTGTGACTGTGTGGATTGTTTTTACAGATACGAATGATACGATGCTGCCAAAGCGTGTTTACCTGACTTAGCTGTGTTTGGGGAATAAAGGAATGGTGGACAAAAAATTGCCAATTTAAATTTGCCACACTCAGCCAAAGGCTTCAAAAGTGTTTCGAAATATTTTGCATTACTCGCATGGAAAATCAAGATACGTAATGAATCTTCGGACGTATTTTCCAAAAACCAATTCTTTGTCAGCCTTAGACTTCCTTCTGTATCCGCTCCGTCTAAGTGCAGCATCATGTTTGCCTTCCACTTCAGCATCTGCACAATTTTTTTAGAACAATGATGAATTATTTATGCTCCGATTATGCTTTAGTATCAGTAACGCTTAACCTATATATAGTGGCAGTTTACCCTTACATTTAAGCTAAAATGTAATTTAGCAATAATAAATTATCATGTATTTTCTTTATTATTATCTAACCTGAAATCTGCCAGGACATTTTGCAAGTGCTAGTCCATCAGTTATACAGGGCAGTAAAGGATTGTTCAGTATGTTGAGGTACGTAAATAAATAATTGGATTTTTCAGCTGTGCGATTTAATTGAGTCTCGAGGAAATAGTTTGACAATTGAATTGCAAGGCTCGCATTGATTCTGCAGACATTCCCATCATCAATTCCCAGTTTCAATTCTTCTTTATAATTTCCCCAAGGATGTGCAACATACAAAAAGCTCTGAAATTTTAAAACGAAATTTATTAATGCAACAGAAAATAAACTGCAATGGATTTTCTGCTATGAGAGAAAGATAATAAAATTACTGACCTTTAAAGTCACGGATATATCTTTTAATAGTTCAAGTGTTTTTGTTGAATGGGAATGTACGGTGAAGACAGGAACTCTTTCCTTCATAATCCCAGCTGTATCCCTCACTAATGATTCGTGAGAAATATTTGAATTTGACATACTCTCTTGTTCTTCGATCGAAGAAATACCTATCACAATTGGCGTCCTAAACATATTGATAAAATTCGATATACTTTGATTAGTTCTAATGTTATATTTTTAATGTTATAAAAAATTTACAGTTTTTCATACCTTATTATATTTGTCGGGTCATTTTTTCCACCTTTGCCCACTTCCATTATGACAACGTCCACCTTCTCCTTCAAAAACACATAGATGGCCATGCAAGTAAGAAACGTAAAATACCCAGGGATATCTTCACTTTGTATCTGCAACAAAAATGTTTTCAGCTATATTCTAATGATACTGCGGCATGAAAAAATATGTCATAATTTGCCATTTTTAATAGGTATTTAACCTCTTGATTAGCGGACGTTAAATTGCTATAGCAAATGGAAAAATAGTTAGCAAACATTCTTCGACTCAAGGATTTCCCATTAATTCTAATTCTTTCCCGGGCTGCCACTAAATGAGGAGAAGAAAAATATCCAGTTCTGAGTCCAGCTCGTCGCAAAATTGACTCAGTGAAGGCTGCAGTCATTCCTTTTCCTTTCGAACCTCCAATATGGACAACAGCAAGGGCATCCAATTCCTCCATAGACATTCCTAATGTCCCTAAGGTTCTCATTGCTCCAGCAGTTCCTTCGCACTCTTCATTATTAGTGGTAGCTGAATCTTGGCCGTAGTTTCTCAAACTATTAAGTAGAGCGATGGATTCCTAATTATTTTCAATTATTTTATGTAGCAAAACCTTTTTAACCACATTTTATTCAACTTAGTCTGTAATTTTTAAATAATTTACTATTGCGGTTTGTTTATTTGAAAATACTATAGCTACCGATGATGTGGATAAAATATTAAATTATTTTATTATTACTTCGTATTCTCGTACAATATCTCCCTGAACAACTATTTTTGGAACCGTGAGCGAAATTTTGGGCACGGGAACATGAATTTCCATTTTTAAGACTTGTTGGGAGAGTATAATAATAATTTTGCAAAGGTCAAAACTGCAATTGGCTACGCAAAAAGTGTTAATGGCAGAATTGGGATATGAGCATACGAGTCACACACACTCATCTATACACCAAATTATAATTAGGACTTTCCACTCAACCTTGTTGCATATTGATGTTTACTTTGTGATGATAATATTGTGTAATCATTCTTTCGAGGAACTGCTGATAAAATTTTATCAAGTCGAGAGCACAAAATTACATATTATGCCCAACAGTAATTATGTCAAGCTTCAGATATTGTTGCTGTCAGTTAGTCAGCATGTATTGAGTAAACATTGTGCAAAGTGGTGATTAATTAATTATGCATGCAACGTTTAAAATTATTGTTAAAGTGGTGGTACCTATTCGATATAGAATGATTTAGCCACTGAGAGTAATTACGACGGAGCTAATCAAAACGGTTAACACATTTAACCATATCTGACCATTATTCCGCAGAGCCCGCCCCTACACATTTTGCGATAATGCACATGCAGTCAATACAGTAAGTCTACAAGTGTAGGTAATTAATTATTCAGATGTTACGAACAAAGAAGGGCAAGGGATGTTATGGATGTTAGAACCTTCACCCGAATAAAATTAAGAAGACTTAAATTGTACACTTGAATCTTTTTCAATAGATGTAATTATGCGATGATGAAATTATATACTACGCTCGCTAATTTCTCCAGTTTACTCATACTGCTGCGGATTTATTTTGACCGAAAATAGCCCACTGCCCATTTGAATTGAAATGATAATGAAACAAATTATTTTCTGATATTATCCAGTTTTATGTTTATATGTCGTACATAGACTCATTCGAATCTCCGTCGTTGCACTCTTCGGAGTGGTGATCTTCGAATTGCTGTCGATGTTCATCCCCCCGTCCAGCGGCGCACTTCCGTCAGCAATTTCTCACATTTACATTTTTCCTACTTATTCCTCCCCACCATTTAGTTCATTTCTTCTTAAGGGTCCGTTAGCTTTTCATTAGCCACATCCGTTAGTTAGGACTTAGGACATTTTCAAATTTTCTGGTAATAATAGCCAACTAAAAGATAATTCAAAATGATTAATAACATCATAATTTTTTTGAGATTTATTTATGTAATTTGTTTAAAATGACGTCTAAAATCCCAAATACACATCCAGGCAGTCAAAAAATGGACTTAAAAAACTATTTCGAGACCAACGGATCCAAACATTGCCGGGATTAGTATTTGAGAAAAAAATTATTGATATAAAGGCACAACCACAACTGATTCAAAAACCTTTATGCTTCTGTCAGTCGTATTTGATTTCCAATTACTATAGCACGAATCTCTGCATACATATCTTCACATCCTTCGGGCAAGTGGAGGAGATAATTTTGTGGAGTCAGAAAGTACGTACCATGTTTGCTACATTCCTGCTGATTATAGAAATTATTTATGCACAATGTCCATACCCTGTTTTCAAAAAGTCTACATTTGAGCGTACGTAATTATGGATCAGCTTGGCTTATATGCACAAATCGCATCTGATTTTATCTAAAGCTAGAAAAGTTTCTAGATAGGCACCTTTAGATATAGTATTGATATCAGACTCAAAGTAGGCAGACCCAAAGCCTGGTGTGAAGCTCTTGATAGAATAATTTATGCTTTGTATACAACTTATTTCATTTTACGTTTTAAAAAGCAACCATTTGTGACGAAATTGAACTACCTAACTTAAACCTTAATTTGACAAAACAAGACATATATTGTGTTAAATTGCTTAAAAATTTATTTATATTAGTAGCGCCTAAAAATATATTTAAAAAATATCGCAATATCAAAATAGCGTATTGTCCCACATGAATTAAAAGCTCCAAAAATTATTTTCTAACGTCCCATAGATGAATTTACCCAATAACTTAGTATAGGTACTCGTATCCACGCATTACCGCAGTTCAGTAAGTAATGATGATTTCTTGTGCTGTACTCTACCCAATACATTAGGACTTCTACGTACATGATTAAAACGACGAAGAACATTAAATACATTTATTCTAATTTTGCGCTACGTTAATAAATACCTAACTTAAATAAAAAACATTATGAATTATGAACTGCGTCAGTGACTTTATATAGGGATAACAAAGCAATAAAATTACCGTGTCGGCAGCATGAATACCGAGTTCAGGTGCAATGGGGTTTTACAACGTATTTTATACTTAATTTAATACTTACAAATGTTTCAGTCTGGAACAGATAACGCTGTAAAAAGGTGTAGATATTCGATATTGGGTATACTTAAATTTCTATAATATTGAGTATAATATTAAGTATCCATTTAAATTTATCAAGTTTCCTAATGATTTTATGCTACATACTTAGTACTTAGTTATATATTAATTAGTAGGTTGATATATATAAATAATACTGTAGGTACTGGTATTACAGATAACACAGAAAAATATTCAATGCGTTCAACGAACCAGTAGTGACCGACACACTTTATCATCGATATCCTTTTAATCATCAGCATTTCATAATATTTATTACAAACCATTTAGTGCTTAAAAATACAAAGGTTTCAAAACACATACACACTTCTTCACCTGCCTTTCGAATCCGCTTTTTGTTGGGCTTCTTTGACCCACTCAACATCCGTTTCGACAGGTGACAGGTAGCAATATATTATTATTAAGATTCAAGTTGGAATGAAAAACCTGGGGTATTCATAATTCACGAGGCTATTTATCCAACTTAAATCCGACGCGAGTGTAGGTATCCTGGGTCGTCAAAAATAACCACACATAGGAGGTAAAGAACTTGAACTGTCTTTTTTTACATAATATGTTTGAAGAATACGTGATCTCGAATAATATTCAAGTATTTACTAGCGTTTTAAAAACAAAGAATGGCCCTAGGCCCTAGGGTGCGTTACTATAGCACTTCTAAACATGTGTTTTCCTATTCCGTCAGATCCCGTATAAAACACTAGTATAACTCAATCAATTTTGTGTCAATCCAAAATTATAAACCCTTACAATGTGCAGGGCAACTATCCACTATCCTGGAGGGTCAGAAGGGGTAGTAACGATTTTATTGAAATTAGGTATTTAGAGAAACCATGATCATTGATCCCTTATTTGGAAGAATGTTGTATATTAGTTACTATTATACAGTTTAACTTTAATGACGTGAATGAAGTTCAAATGAAACGTGATGTGTAATATCCCCGTCATATAACTATAAAAAATTATTTGGTAGATAAGAGGATAAGACGTTTCATCAATTATCAATTTAGCGATAACATTCGAGTGTATGTTAAAACCATTGTCGAACTTGGAATAGGTACCTAACCCATTGCATTAATTGACCTGTACATAATTACATTGGATTTTGTTCTGTTAATAAATTGCATTTTCAGTTGGAAAACGCATTTTTAGTGTTATATTAGGATAAAATGTGTCCTGTGTATGCATAAAATATATATTTCACAAATTATGTAAATCAAGATCTTCGAGTTCTTTAATTTTCATTTTTCCTGAAAAAATACACAGTTATATAAACAGGCAAAATTTGGAACGGATGTCATTTTCTATAAAACATATCTGACACAGAAGACGTTTTCAAAATGGACGTAGATTACGAAAAAGCTGTGCTACTACCAATTAATTTCAAAGATAGAATTAAAAGTAACCTTTCTGTTCTGAGTGATAATTTAAAAAACGTTGATTCTGTTATTTATAGTCTACTGGAACACAAAGTCATCACATTTGAAGAGAAAGAAAATCTGGTAAATTAATAATACCATCTTCATCTTAATCGTAATCCAAGTTCACTTTCAAAATATTCTTTACTGACAGGATTTAAATATCCAAATATTTTAGTTATCTCCTGTAAAATCCTTTCATGAACGAGCGTCGGAATTATTTACTCTTTTGCTGAGCAAGGAATACGGGGTTATCGGGGAACACGTACTGGATATATTAAAGTACAAAACAGGGAACGAGTTCTGTGCGTCCGTCATCGATGGCTCTTGTGAGATTGAGCTATTTCTGACCAAAGAAAGAGAATCTGCTGAATACCGTCGGAAGGAAAGGCGGAAAAATATTAAGATTATTTTAATTAGCATACCCATTACTATCGGATGCCTGATTACTTTTGTTACAACAGTTTATTTAGTTCATAAATATACTAGTGGACTTGGAGTTTGAATAAATACCTATAAGTACTTTGAATTAGTTTGATTGAATTACATGCATGGATGCTTGATTGAGCACATGTATCCTGAGTTAATGTATAATTTTTATCAAACAAAGCAATCCAACAGCAATAGCATCACAGTTAGATATACTTTAGAAAATATTTCCGAATTTGAACAATAATTAATATATAATTGCGCAAGAATTATGAACTGGGACACTATAATATACAGATTTAATGGAATGATCAGAGCTACTATGGAATGAGGGAACGTAAATATTTTGACATCATCATATAAATGTCAAAGCATTCCAAAATATAAATAATAATTAGCAGATATACCTCGAAGTGTTTTTCCATTAAATAGTCTTACTTAATTCAGAATTATTTATGGAGTACTAACAAATAATTATCGATTAAGAGTAGACAGAGGCATAATTTTCAGTATGATTGTAAAAGATGGGATGTTAGTTTTGAAAAGAATGAAGTATTTAATCAGATGTTGAAATTTTTACTCATATAAACTGCTATTACATTATTGCTTTATATTACCTGTGTTTTGTAAGGAAGAGATGTAAATATAGGTAGGTACTACAGATAATCTGTAATGATTTTGTGAAATTTCAGAGAGTAGCTATATTTTAGTTACCTATATGCATGTACCATATATCTTACAAATTAATTATCAATAGCAATTAACAATCACGTTTGAATTATTTATTGTCAGCAATTATTACTTACATTTCGATGAAAAACAGTGGGTTATATTTGTAATAATAATATGTATAATATGTATGTATGTAAATATGTATCTTCGTTGGTTTCGGTATCATTTAGTATGTGTAAAGTAGAATGTATTGTTAGGTATATGAGTATAAGAGGTATATGATTTAGCCAAGTATATGGGTACAATTGCATTGTAACAAAAATCTATCCACGATGGACAAAAAGTTAGTATCTCTCGTCTCTCTGGGCGATTGCAAGGAAGAAAGACGTCGTATACTCGTAGTCTTTCTCATGGTGGTAGAAGTTGACTTATCACTATCAGTACGTTAAAATATTTGAACAAATATTTGAATGTGAAATTGAATATGAGCAAAATATATATTAAATAAAATAAGTATCTAGTTATATAACAAATCTCGAAACACTTGATATCGGACCCTTGGACTAAGAAAGTCATTTAAATGCCATTAGCATTTCAATAACTCCTCTACTTAGTGACTTTAAGAACACTAATACTTTTCGTCGTTTGAGTATAGAAAATTCGCCAATATTTATTCTATTTGGTCGACAGGATATTCTAAATTTTTTCAGAAATTGTATTTCATATTTATTTTTCAGTGAGTGCGATCGTTTCCAAGATAAAATGCAGCTTCTAGAAGTGTGATATACGCTTGACCCGCTCCACAGAATGAATGTCCACATAATTATGCAGTAAATTACAGCATTAACCAAACAGAAAGTAAAAAAGGGTCCGAAGTCATTTGCTTTACTTCGCATGATGGCGTAGATCATGAAATAAATAAGTCGCTTTGCCAGGAACTGCAACGTAGCCAAATAATGCGTATATCGATCGTTTAAAAGTGACATCAAAAGGGCCGTACTCATGTAGACTCTGCAAATGTTTTCCAGTGAACGATAACGAGTAGCAGTTTTGTAACTTTTTCTTCCTAACCTGCAATAAAGATTAAAATTAATTCGCTATCAATTCTCAGAAAAAATCAAACCTTGGAATTGTGACACATCAAAAAGATAATTTCTACATATAAAAAATAAAAAGCTGTTTTTAACGCAAACCTTGTTTTCCTTAGATGAAATACCCAGATATGAATTAGGTAAGTAAATATAGGTCATAGGTAGGCATCTAATAAAATTGTATATACACTATTTTATGGAGAATATATACGGGTATTCCTAACTGTCCTATATAAGATATTTTAAATAAGTTGTTAACTGTAAACTACTGTGTAACTTCGTAAATATCCAAAAACCAATTGGTTTCATTATCTAATAATGATTCAGTAAATTGGCATATTTTTTAGAACTTTCTGGCATCTGGATTAGTAAATTATTTGCATCATGTAGACCTGCCCAGCCAGCATTTTAAATGCGCAATCTACATATTATAAAACTC